>QTSX02000012.1:494916-756335 GCA_014839935.2 Entomophthora muscae | reverse complement strand
GTTGTATTTTTATATTTTCTCTTTCATATTTTGTCATTTTTAAAATAACATCTATATCTAAATATAATACTTTTACGCATTTCTCTTGACTTTATAACTTGTTATTTTTCACTTTAATAAAATAAAAACTATACAAGTATTTTTTACCTTTTAAATGCCAATAAAAGCCATATAAAGTTTACTTTTTATATATATTTTTTAGATGGTTTTTAAAATACATTGCTTTATTTTAAGCCCTTTTACTTATTATTTTAGGACAAAAACACCTCTAAGTAGCCCAAAGAACCAAGCGTCCTTCAAAGCCAACCAAACTCACCAAGAAAAAGCCTGTCTCATCAAATAAGGACACTCCAAAACCATCCCAAAGCCCTCCCCTGATCCCTCTCCTGAGAAGAGCGCTGCTCACTCCTCTGGGGGAGAGGAAACTGATGATTTCCTTACAGATCACAGTTTCTACAACTCAGCTTCAGACAAGGAGCCAACCAAGAAGCAGTGCCAGGCCAAAAGACCTCCCTCAAGAATAAGTCTCCTGCACATGAGGAGCATCAAGATAAGCCCCCTTCTGCTTCCCCCATCACCAAGCTCCCTCCTTCCAGTTCATCAGGGGATGATTCAAAGCCCCGCCCCAATTACTTCCCTGGCTTCAGCCATGCTCCTGATGGCCCATGGGACCCTCTGTTGGCCCACAATATCTGCAATGTCAATGGTAAGTTTAGACTCCTTCTTCCCTACCAAATTTTTTCCCATCATGAGTGTCAAAGGTGGGCCAGTCATAGTGGCCAACAGTTACATCTTCTCATGCAATAATGCCAACTGGGGCTTCAAGAGCCAGCACTATACCTGTGAGGACTGCTCCTGCCCAGTGCGCTCAATACTGAGCGCTGAGACTTTGTACAAACCATCAAGGGTGAGCACACTTGTGTGATGCCCAACACAACTATTGCCTGCCTTCTCAAATGGTATCTGGTGTAGATCATGTCCACCTCAAAGGACCTTTCCCCAACTCAGCTGACTGTGCTTGCGTACAAGTACCTCTCCCCCACCAACCTCAAGAGGGTGCCAGCCCACACCCAGTTGGTCAAGTTTGTGAGTGATAGTTGCCAAGCCTCAACCCCCTGGCCAAGAGCGCCACCATCATTGAAGACCTGGTCCTTTCCAATGCCCTCAAGAAGACATAGAATGGAGAGATGTTACTGCTCCATGACAATGGTCAGGAAGTGGAGGATAGGATCATTGCCTACGCCACAACCCAAAACCTGGAGCAGCTCAATAATGCTACCACCTGGCTATGCAACAGCACATTTGCAACCTGCCCAACTATCTTCAAGAAGCTTTGAGTCCTGCATGGGCATTTCAATGACCAGGTCATCTCTCTTGTGTTCTTCCTCCTGCCTGGTGCCAAGAAAGAAGCCTACACCAGAGCATTCAAAATTGTCTGGGATGCTTTGAGCTCTCTTTCTACCAACCAGCTCCCCCCTCCCACCCACGCCACCAGAGCAAACCCTTCCTCCGCCAAGAAGTATGAGTCCACCCTAGCAGCAGAGCAGCTAGCTCATGCGCGCTCACTTAGGCCAAAGGTGATCATAATGGACTTTGAGCAAGCTCAGTTCAGAGCCTTTGAGGCCACCTTTAATGGAGAAGTACAGGGCTGCTTCTTCCATTTTAGGCAGGCCCTCATCAAGAATCTTAAGATCAAGAAGGAGCTTTTTGACAAGTATCTTAATGATGGTAAAGGGAAGTGCCGCTTTGTCATCACCCAGTTTGCTTCCTTGGCTTTTGTGCAGCCAGAGCATACTGGGCTTGGCTTTGAGACCCTCCTGGAGGATTCTTACATGAATAAGAACTCCACCATTTTCAAGGGTTACCTTGAGTACTTTGATAAGCAATGGGTAGGCAAGATAATGACTGCCTGGAGAGGAAAGTGCAGAGCCACTGCCCCTTTAAATTGCCAGGGCGTCTGCCTCAAGGGGGAGATGAAGACCACCTCCAGCCTTGAGGTTTGTCACAAGCACCTGAAGACCAAGTTTGGGTCCAATACCAAATACAACAAGTTCTTCCAGAAGCTACAGGAGGAGCAGGCCAGAAATGTCTCCAAGTTTTGCAACCTGGCCAACTGAGTGGCCCCCAAGAAAAAGAAGAGTAAAGAGCAGGAGTACCAGGAGCCAGTGAAAAAGGTGGTGAAGAAGAAGAAGTATAAGGTGGTGGAAATCAAAAAATATCTTGAAGATGTTGCAACTGCTTTTGTTGGTGAGTTTAATTAGCCTAATAAAGCTTTGTATTGCTTTTCCTGGATTGTTTTTACTTTTGGATTTTTATATTTTTTAATTTATTTATATAGTACTAATTTTTTAGGTATAAATGGTAAGTTTAAGATACAGTTTTAATGTGGTTTTGTAAGAAATATCTTATATTTTGTTAATTTATCTTTAAAGTATGAGATTTTTTCAGTTGTGCTTATGTAAAGTATAAAAAACTTAAATATAGAATTTTTTATTTTGTAGTTATTTTTAAATATAAAATATCTTTATTTTTGGTTCATTAGAATTTTAATTTTTATGGGAATAAAAAATAATTTTATAATAAAGAGTGTAATTTACATTGTAAATTGAAAAATAGTTGCTTATATCTCCTTATTCTTATTATTTATAGTAATGTTTTATTTTATTTTTGAATTTTCTGGGGTCATTTTAGTATAATAAAGTATTTAAAAATATATTTTTATATTAAAAAATTTTAGGGTAAAGTGTGCTGTTACTTAAAAAAGTGTCAACATCCAGGAGACAACATTATGTAAAACCAGGTTGTCACTTTACTATAGTGTCAACATTAAAAGTGTCAACATAGCTACTGTCAACATTTTTTAGTGTTGACATGGGTGCTGTTGCCAATGCCACTGTCAGAGACAATGTGGCCCAAGAACAGGAGTTCATTTTCCAAAATTGGCACTTACTAGGCTTGGCATAGAGTTTGTGCTTTGTGAGTCAATTGAGTGTCTTGCGGACATGTGTGAGGTGTTCCTTTTTGTTTTTGAGAATATAATGATACTGTCAAGATAGCATAATGTATTTGAGAGGCCATTTAGTGCTTATTTCATCATAGTGACAAACTTTGTGGGAGAATTGGTCATCCCAAAGCTCATTTATTCAAGTTGCCCAGACATTTATGGCTGGTACAATGAGCCCATAGGGCCAAAAAGGAATGATCAAAAGTCTCATACAATGTAAAAAAAAGGAAGAAGGGGACAAGGAAACCTGAAGGACAGGGGGAAAATCTTGGGTGAGAGGAAAGATTGTGAAGGAGAAGAGTACTTGAGCTATATATCCCATTTTGGGGTAATATAACTTCCAGGAATTTTGGGATAGTGTATGCTATCAGGCCCAGATTGAATTGTTATTAAACCCAGAAAAAACCGGGCCAGACAAACTTTGGGCCTTTGGCCTGCGTTTTTTGTTGCCTGATTCCAATCTGTATGTGTGGCCAGTGGTGTGTGTGTGGGTTGGGAGGACCAAAATTTTGGGTAGAGTACCTTTTTTGGGCCCTAATGATAAAAACAGTGAGGAAAAACTGGATGGAAAGTCCAATTGAAATGTGCTGATCCAGAATAATCCAGGCAGAAATTCCCTTGGGCTGGGCGCCCACGTTTTTTGTTGAGCAGTCTGATACAAAATTTATGTGGCTAAATCTGTGTGCAGCTATTGTTTTAGGGCCAATGCCTAGGGTTAGCGCCCCAAAAGAATGATATGAAATCTCTAGGGTCTGGTGTGGCATGGAGTGGTAGATCAAAAGGCTAATAGCTGATCCAAATTAATCTGGGCCATAAGCCCTTGGGCTGTCTTCCCTTGATTTTTTTGTTGGAGGGTCTGTGCCTGCTACAGGATGATTTATTGTGTTTGCGGCTGAGTTAAGGTGCAGAATTGCTAGGCTGTTCCCTCAGTGCAACTGGTAGATCACATGTTAGTACCAATCTGCTGAAAATGTGACCTTCACATTTTTGTGTAACTGCTGAGCCATGTTTTAAAATTGCGGACACACCTTGGATTGTGTGGTGCTTTGTGGTAAATGTATAAAGAGTCTGAAGGTGGAATGTGTTTGTTCAATGGTAGCAAATAACGTTGTCATGTTTGGCCTGGGGACAACATCCAGGAGGACACGGCAGGAAATCTTTATAACAAAATATTTGAGGTTTGAAGCTAGCCTTGGGTTAGCCTTCAGGGCAAAATTAAGGGCATGTACCTTAATTTCCTGGAATACAAGATGTGAAAGTCCTTTTGGAAAAAAGGACAGGAAAAAGCTTGAAGATTATTAAAGGTAACAGAAATGTGGATAAACTTGTCTTTATTAGGAGATGTGATTCTACTTAAGTAGTAGACAAGGGATGTTAATCACTCATTAGAAAGACAGAGTGGCTGAGGGGGTCATGTTGGGATGAGGTCATACCAGGATCAGACAAGGGAAGGTATGGTATTCCATAATGGTTGGATATTGGCCCAGACCCATTTACAGAAAATAAGGAATTCCCAAACTTGAAAGCAAAACCAGTCAAATCTTTGCAGCTATCATTATTTGAAGGCCATATCAAAATAACATTAATGGTGCAATTTCCGACAAAGGTGCATTTTTGCGGGCCACGTTTATCCAAAAATGTGGTCCTTTGGAACAGGTTTTTTTGCTACCAAATTACTTCCTTGCTTGAATGCCACTATGGTGAACTCTATTGATCCAGATACAGCTTCTTATGGTCCATTATTATCTGGTAGAGTAAAGGCCATAAATTGGCCTTGTTCAAAGCAGTTATTAGCACATCCGGGCCAATTGGTACTGCTTTGAGGTTGCACAAAAATTTTATATTCATGCCTGGGACTAGGGCCAGAAATCCTATGGATGAGTTTTTCTTATTGATGGGGTCAATCATCCACTATACATTAGTGACCCCACCAGAGTTAGGACCACTGCTGTCATTAGCTGTGGCATCTTTGGCTTTTTGGGTGCTCTGGACTGTTTGGGGTCTCCAACTGTATATGGGGATGGCTTAGTCACTGCAGAAAGTTTAGTCTGGGTCTTTTGTCTTGGTCTGCCACCCTCCTGTGAAGAGGCTGCTTAATCCTGATTGACTGAGTCTGGGGGCTTTTCATGTAGCATATTCTCTTGGGCCGCCGCAATAGGGGACAAGCCAATGAAACTTGGGCCAGGTTTTCCAGGGGTTCCTGTTCCATCTGGGCAGGATTTTCCATTGGCTCCTCCATTTCAAGGGCATTAAGAGACTGGGTCCCTTGCACATGCATTTGGGTGGCCTGAGTGCCTCTGCATGATCAGAATCAGATAACACTATTGGTTGAGACTGAGGCTGGGTTTGGGCCTTTGCATGAGCCTTTTTCTGGCGCAATGTGATTTTCTTGACCACCTCATACTCAGTCATGGTACCCCAGGCTAAGGCTACAAGAGCACTGGTCTGGGTACCAAATGGCTCAGTATTCTGTGTCTCCTTTGGGGTGTCTTTTTCTGCAGACTGGACTCCTACTATGGTTGTAGGGCATAGAGCCTCTCTGTGGCCAAGAGCAGAGCATATCACACAAATGGGCAGGGTTTGCTCTGGGAACATCTTGTACTTGCCACTCAAAGTACCATCTTTTTTCAAAATGGCTGCACAGTGTGGAATGGACAAAATTCTACTATTCACATATGGTTTTATCATAGTCATTTCCTTTGCTGTTGTCAGGTGCCCCATGTAAGGGTTTTTAGCAGCTCAAACTGCGCAATTTCCTCATACTGGGACAGTCCTTACTTATGCTGGGATTCCACTTCCTTTCTGGGCATGTCCAATGGCAGGGCCTCAAAGGACATTAAGAGTGTAGTGTCCTGGTTAAATCTGGTGCAGGTGATTAACAGGACAATCTAAGTCTTCTTTCCTTGGGATCAATAATATCAAGGATGAAGATCTCTTCTGCTTCCTGATCTGCATCTTCCTTGCGAAGGAAGCCAAGATCAAATAAGTCCTTTAGAGGGCTCTGGTGAAGAGACACAGCCTTGGGATATGCTGTGGCAATTGCTTTGGCTGCCTCCTGGAACTTTGTGGGCTCTGTGATGGATCCAGGTCCAACCAGTTCATCCTACCATTATCCTGCCCTTGATTCTTATTTCCATTACCTTCCTGTGACAAAGCTTTGAGGAGCTTTGTCTCCAGGGAGGCAATTTTATGGGACAATGCTTTGTTATCATCCCGCCAACGGGCCATGATCCCAACGCTCTTTTCCTCCCTTGCCCTTAAAGCCTCAATTTCACAATTCATCTTTGCTTTCACTTGTTTTAAGATTTTTTCCCATCCTACTAAAAGGTTCCAGGAATCCCATACATAGATTCAGTTTCCTTGGGCAGGAGTCCCTTCTTTTTCAAAGTAATTGGAGTATAATTCTTCAAACACAGCCTTTACTTCCACCAAGGACTCCTCAGGCACAGTCTTGGTGACCTCCAAGCTTGCCTAAACTTCTCCCAACAAAATTGTAGGAACCTCTTTCCTGGCAGCAGCAGTTTCCACACAAAGTACTCCAAATTTGGCCCTTTTAAAATTTAACAAAGAAGACATAATAATTGAAAGGGTAGTTGAGGGGAAAGCATCAAAATTGACAATATATCTTTATTAAAAGTTAGCTGTTTTTGCTTATATACTATTTGAGGCATATTTGGCTGAAAACCCCTCCGGTTCCTGAATCACCCTATGATTCATATCATGTGGTTTATGACATTTGAGTCATCTAAACCTATATCTTTACCTAAAAGATCACCAATATTTTTCAACCTATGAGAACCAACCTACAATGAGAATGAGTCACCTGACGCCATCCATCTCACTGTATCAATTCAGCATGGAGCTTTCTCCGCTCCCAGCACCAAAACCCTGTGGAATCTATGTATTCCAAATCCAGATCTTTACCTAAAAGATCTTCACACTTTTCAACCTATGAGAGAATACCTAGATCATTCCAGAATCACCTGAATCTTTACAGTGGAATATCTTGTTTTGGCTTGAAGCATTCCAAGCTTCTGGCGCCAAAACCCTGTGGAATTGCGTATTCCAGATCCAAACTATCAATGTTCCAACTGGGAACCAGCTAATCAATCCTAAATACCCAGGCATCATTGCCTGTATTTGGACAATTTCCTTCTGTTAGTTGAACCTATCAATCAACTTAATTAATCTTCACATTTAATTAATTTACACCAAAGACCATGGGTCATTGTGAAGAATTTGGATCAAATACTTGCAATATAATCACCTGTTATACAATGTATATTTGTTTATTGTAAACTGTATACTCACCTAGTATAAGCTGTATAATTGTCTATTATACACCGTATAATCACTAGTCCACATAGTTATAACCATCCATTATATGGTGGATAGCCTTTGATTTGATACTGGATCAAGTCAGCTATTATACGGCGTATAATTTCCGCCTTGAACTATCTTCCCAGAACTCAACTCAGTGTACTTGTTAAGCTTGACCTAACCTTATGGCTCAAGTTTAACAAACCAAGGTTCAAATCCCCTAGCCGTGTTCCTTTTAACGTTGTCTTAAACCCCAAATAAAATTGTGTTTCCTTAAAAAATGTTTGAATCCCCTACTAAGCTTCCCTTTTTACCCTAGGTATCAATCAACCTTCAAGGGGAATTAACCGTTTTGAGACACCTAATCTCCAAAATTGATTCAACCAATCTTGCCTTAGTTTTATCAATTAGTACAGCCTAACTAACAAACTACAGTATGTTCTTTTATTAAATATAGATACCAAGTTTCCCTGAATCTTTATCTGAAGAATTCCAGTCAACCTATCTACATAAAATAAACAGCAAAAACAGAACAACTCTATATTTTGGAGTATTTATTTGGCTAAATACTTAACAGTGACTGTTGTACAGTCACAGGTTGCCTCCAAAGTTGACTCTTATCACATGGGGTACAGAGGACTGGGGGAGGGCTTTAGTGATATCTTGGAACCATTTTTCAGAGGTCACAAACTTGATCCAACCTTCTGATGGCACAAAGGGCCCTTTCTTGGTGGATCTGGCAAAGTACACCAGCTGGTCCCTGACAGTGTGCTTCTGACCCTGGACCACCTTGGCCCAGGATCTGGTGTTGTTGTTGGACATACTTTCTTTTAATAAAAGCCTTGTTTAAACTCAGACTCTTATTCTCTTATCATTTGCTTTTAAATTCTCAATTCCAAAAAGTGGGATTGAGCTGATCAAGAAAAGTGGTATCCCAAAGTTCATTACTTTACATTCAAAGGATCCAAATTGTGAACAGAACACATTTTTTGGTGTGTCCTTTTCTTTTACTTCAACTTGGTTATAACCTAAGAAGAGGTAAGTTCTAGAGAAAAATTTGGCTCCATAGAGTCTTGCAACCAGATTTTTTTTGAGTGAAAGGAGATATTTATTATTTTGTGCTTACACTTAGTGCTCTATAGTTAGTTACTAGGAAAATAGTGCCTTTCTTTTTCTTTACAAAGAACACTGCTGCCCCCTACAGTGATTCCAATGGGTGAATGAATCCTTTGGCCAGGTTGTCCTCAATATGGGTTTTGAGAGTTTGGGTCTCCATGGGGAAGAGTCTGCAGAGAGGTGTAGGTTTTGATATGGCTTTACACAGGTTGATACTGTGTTTGACCTCCTGTTTGGGGGTAACTCTATGAGCTCTTCTCGGAATACATGAGTGTATTTGTTTTGGAGTGCCACAAGTTCTGGGCATTGGATTTTGGTTGTTTGTATATCATTGAATTTGGTGTACCTCTGCTGTGATCTGAGGTGCGGCACAGAGTCACAACAGGAAATCCTAATCTTAGGATTGGATTTGTACTAAGTCTTGGTTAGAATGGCAGAGAAGGTTATGTGATTACCTTGTGGCCTTGAATGAATAATATCTACTAGATGTGGCTAGAGAGGCGCCAAAGTATGTGAAGACACAAAGACAAAAATGTGAATAAAACTTAATTTTTATTGGTGAATAGGAAATGGAATGTATACTGTGTAGCTTTACCACAAAACAGTACATGGATGGTAGAATTACTTGCCACAAGCAATTAATGGGGTAAGAGAGTTGTAAGGAATATGGAAACCAAACAGATGAACTTCCTGTTTTTGGTAACAGACTCATTCCAAGGGGCAAAAGCAAAAGAGAGATATTTGTCCTTGAAATAACCCATTGAAGGCAAAATCAAAACATGGTGAATGGCAGAAATCACAACAACCTCAGTATGTGGAAGGTACTGTATTTAGACAATCTGAGTTGTCTTAGTTTATTACCTTACAAATACTGTGTCTCTTAGAATGAGATTGTGGGATTCTTTGAGGGTGTTAAAATTGACTCTGTTGCGTTTGATAGACATGGTCTTTGTTTTCCAACATACACTGAGGTTCACTTGGGTGAACCAGTCAATGCCTGCTGAGATGTTGTAGTTTATGTTTTTTATGACAAGTTGTTTGACAGACATTTGTATGCCTTCGAGGTCAATTCTGAAGGGAGTTGTTTTGCCTTTGAGTAGAACCTTTGATTTTTCTGTCATTCTGGCGTATTTGAAGTTGGAATTTGACAACTGGTATTTTGTACTTGTGTTGAGGGTCTGGATGTACAAGCATTCTGGCTACCGCCAACTACTTAACATCCAGCCATTGCCCAATTTGGTGCCCTTCCAATATACTGTTTGACATACCAAGAATGGTAACCAAGCAATATCACATGAATGTCCAAGTATCCAGTGGCTCAAACCCATCTTGCACATGACCAACCCCTAGGTTCAATCCAACTAAATCCCTGCCACAGTCAAGTCTATATAAGTCTAAAGTATTATCCAATAAAATATACTTCTCTTCTTTCTCAATTCCATATTTGAAGCTTCCCCAAAAGGCGCTCCTTATCACTGGTAGCAACTAAGGTTTTTTGACCACACCTATGAAAGAGAAAATGACTGATCAAAACCTGCCCACCTTTGCCCACGTACTCAACCAGGCCACATCCCAGGAGACCTGGAAAATGTAATTCTGTGCCCACAACATTGACAAAGATATACCTAGTGGATGCACCTTATTCAAAGGTCTGGTCATGCCCAAAGCATGCACCAAGATAATTCAATACAGTTGCTCTCTTTAACCACAAATAAACACACAGCCATTTATCCCAGATGAAGTTACCAACACCAAATAAGTTGGTATTGACAAGTTCTTTGGTAAAAAAAGAAAATGTCATCAATTTGGCTAGACCACACAGCCGCCAAACTCTGCACCAGCTGCATCCTCCATGAGAAATGGGTCCAGGAAGCCAGGAAATGTCTGTACAAGGCTGCAGCTAACTGGTTTGCCACCTGGGTTGGCTCACAAACTGAAAACCAGCTTGACAACTGGGAAGAGTTCAAATCAGACATTAACCACAATTTCTGCGTCATCAAATCCCTCCAAGACATCACAATACAGCTCAGTGATCTTTCTTAAAAGACCACTATTGCAGCTTACGCCAATGAATTTGAGAAAATATGTTGCAAAATCTAAAACCCAGAACAAGATGATAACGTACATACAAGAGCCTCATTTATCAACAGATTTAAACCCTCTGTTGCTACCCTCATCCACCCAGAGGCTAATACCTTCATGCCTGCGCTCATTGAAGAAGCCAAGCATGCAGAAAAAGGCGCAAACATGGAATATGCTGCACGCAACAGAAATCAACCCTCAAACAGCAATGGCAGAGAAAACCCCAATGGCAACAAACTCCAGAATACCAACCATAACAACAGCAACTCCAATTGCAACAATGGCAATTACAGCCAAAGTGCAAACTGCTCCCATCCCAAGAAAGAGGACACCGCCAAAGTTAACAACGCTGAAGTAGCAACCTGCTATGAATCTGACCCCACATTCTCTGACCTTGAAGGTCTCAAAACAGAGGAACATGGAAAATAGGGGAGGGAACAGGCTTAAATGCCCCTGTCTCCCCCCAACTTGACAAGAAATTGTACCAAGGCACAAACTTTGCTACTTGCATCCCCTGTGTCCTGCAATCCTCCATTTTTATGAACGTAAAAATTAAAGATGGCTCACAACTTCTTGTCTACCCATGCAATTACAAATCACATACACAAAAAAATTTTATTCAACTCTGGTGCACAACACAGTATGGTTAGCCAACCATTGGTAACCAAGTACAAAATACCAGTTGTCAAATCAAACTTCAAATATGCCAGAATGGCAGATAAATCAAAGGCTCTACTCAAAGGCAAAACAACTCCCTTCAGAATTGACCTCCAAGGCATACAAACGTTCATCAAAGGACTTCTCATGAACAACATAAACTACAAAATCATAGCAGGCAAGGACTGGTTCACCCAAGTGAATCCCAGTGTATGTTGGAAATAAAGACCATGACCATCAAATGCAACAGAGTCAATATTAACATCCTCAAAGAACTCAATGACCTCATTCTAAGAGACACAGTATTTGTCCAGGTCATAAACCAAGATGGCTCAGAACAACTAACCAAAGATATTACCCTCCACATAATGAGGTAAACTGAATTCAATAACATGCAAGCAACCAAGATCCAATGCCAAGAACTTGTGGCACTACTAAATGAATACACCCATGTATTCAAGGAAGAACTCACCAAGCTACCCCCAAACAAGAAGTCAAACATGGCATCAACCTATATAAAGCCATACACAAACCTTCACCCATCTACATAATCTCCCCCATGGAGACACAAACCCTCAAAACCCATATTGAGGATAACTTAGCCAAAGGCTTCATCCGCCCATCAGAATCCCTGAGGAGGTAGCAGTGTTTTTTGTAAAGAAAAGGGAAGGCACTCTGCGTCTAGTAACTGACTACAGAGCACTAAATGCAAGTAAAGTAAAGAATAAATACCCTCTTCCAATAATAGAGGATCTGTTTTCAAGACTCTCAGGAGCTAATTTTTCTCCAAAATTGACTTCACCTCAGGTTACAACCAAGTTGAAGTAAAGGAAAAGGACATACCAAAAACCGTGTTCCTTACACAATTTGGATCCTTTGAATGTAGAGTAATGATCTTTGGGATGACCAACGCTCCTGTGACGTTTTTTCACCACAATAAATCAAGCACTAAACGGTCTCTCAAATACATTATGCTACCTTGATGATATCATCATATTCTCAAAAACAAAAGAGGAATACCTCATGCATGTCTGTGAGATACTCAATTGACTCGCAAAGCACAAACTTTATGCAAAACCAAGTAAGTGCCAAGTTATGGAAAAGGAACTCCTGTTCTTGGGCCACATTTTCTCTGGTCGTGGCATCAAAGCAGATCCAGACAAAATAAAAGCCTTAAGCAACATGCAACGCCCCACCTCCGTTAAACAAGTTAGACGCTTTTTTTGAAATGGTAGCTTACCTAAGGAAATACATCAAAGACTGCAGAAAACTAACTGCACCAATCAATGACTTAACTAGGAATGATGCCAAAAAGAAATTCATCTGGACATCAGAATGTGACAAGAATTTATAATTATTATAACAAGCTTTTATCAAAGGATCAATCTTACAATACCCTAATAACAACAGGTACTACAAGCTTGAGTTGGATGCCAGTGACACTGCCATTGGTGCAGTCCTGCGCATTTGCCAGCCAGGGCAGCAAGAATTCCTGCCAGTATGTTATGAAAGCAGAAAACTAACTATTACTGAACAGAGATACCCAATACACAACAAGGAATTGCTAGCAATATACCACACATGCAAGAAATGGAGATTTTATTTAGAAGGACATATAATCATCCAAGTACTAACTGACCATAAATCCTTAATATATTTCAAAACTCATAATGCACTTGCACGGAGACAAACCAAATGGATGTCCTTGCTGGAACAGCTTAATTTGGACATCAAATAAAAAAAGGAGGCAGAGCTGGTCACAGCTGATGCTCTCTCTAGAATATGTCAGCCTAGAGAGGATCACCCTGACCACCTGGACCCTGACTGGCCAAACCTGTACAACACTGAGTATAAAACCAAAGGGAAAGACCCCTCAACACATCAACTGACTCACAATACATTAGTAAGGAACAAAAAGTATTTCCATTTATCAAATGGTACTGTGTACCAAATCATTAACAACAAACATGTCCCGTACATCCCACTTGCCTAAAGAGTTGACACCATACTAAGACATCACCGCCTGATAGGACATACAAAGGCTAATAACCTATACCTCACACTAAAAGAGATAGTATGGTGGCCTAACCTCAAACAGGATATAGTTGATGTTCTGAAAAAGTGCACAGTATGGAAGAAATACACCAGCACAAAGGCTCCTCAGCCAACGGTCAACCCAGTACCAGACCCTGAACTATTCAAGGTTTGGGGACTGGATGTAGTGGGCCCCTTCCTGGAAACAAAAACAAACCAATGTTTCTTAATTGTAGTTATCAACTTTGCCGCACGCTGGCCCATCTGCTAAGCAACAAAAAACCATAAAGAAGAAACCATCAACCTTTTCATTAACAAAGCAATCATAGCCAACTACAGCACTCCAGACTAAATCATAACTGATGGAGCAACTGAGTTATCAGGTTACGTAGTAAACAACAACTTAAAGTCCAAAAACATTAAACACTCCACAACCTCCCTGTACAGGCCACAGGCCAACAGCAGAGTAGAACACCTCAACAGCAGCCTTATAAGGACCCTAGAGAAAATAATGGATGGCAAAGCCAAAGACACTTGGCCATTATACATGAAGCATACATTACTAGTATCCCAAGTCTGCATCAATCAAGGAACAGGATATTCACTGTTTGAGCTAACCTATGGATACAAACCAGAAATAATCAATCACAACAAACAGCCATACATAAATATCCCCCTGGGGAAACCTCCCACAGTAGAACAAGCACCAAATCTACAACACATCCGCCTCAAAGCCAAAATAGCAGAAATAAAGAGACTCAAAACACAAAAGGTAACCTCCACAGAGGAACCACCTCCCACCAACTCCCCCGTCTGGGTTCTAGATGGCAACAGAAAGAAACTAGACTCAGTACACAGGGGACCAGGAATAATTGTCAAGCACAGACCAGATCACAACACCTATCTATTAAAATTCCAAGGTATTAAAACCCCAATTGTCAGGAAATACCACAGAACCTGTATCCACCTCAGTAAAGGAGAACACTTGGCCAGACTGGTTCCAACTAGTAAACAGCTCCAGGAACATCAGGCAGCAGACGTTAAAACAAAGCCCCCTCTTGATGAACCAGAGTAACCCCTTAAGGGGAGGGTGTTGAGGGTCTGGATGTACAAGCATTCAGGCTACCACCAACCTACTTAACATCCAGCCATTGCCCAATTTGATGCTCTTCCAATATACCATTTGACATACCAAGAATGGTAACCAAGCAACATTACATGACTGTCCAAGTATTCAGTGGCTCAAACCCATCTTGCACATGATCAACCCCTAGGTTTGATCCAACTAAACCCCTGCCACGGCAAAAGCTATATAAGTCTAAAGTATTATTCAATAAAATATACTTCTTTTCTTTCTTAATTCCACATTTGAAGCTTCCCCAAAAGGTGCTCCTTGTCACTTGGTTACAAATGGTTTGCTAACTATGGTGTGTTGTGCACCAGAGTCAAATAAAGTTTTATGTGTATGTGATTTAAAAGTGTATGAGTAGATAAGAAGTTGTGAGCAATCTTTAATTTTTATGTTCATAAAAATGGAGGATTGCAGGGCATGTGGGATGTGAGCAGAAAATTTTGTGCCTCGGTACAGTTTATTATCAAGTTGGGGGAGAAAGGGGCACTTAAGCCTGTTCCCCCTCTTCTTTTCCCTGTTCCTCTATTTTGAGACCTTTGAGGTCAGAGAATGTGGGGTTAGATTCATAGTGGGTTGCTATCTCAGCATTGTTAACTTTGGTGGTGTCCTCTTTCTTGGGACAGGAGCGGCTTGTGCTCTGGCTGTGATTGCCATTGTTGCAATAAGAGTTGCTGTTGTTATGGTTGGTATTCTGGAGTTTTTTGCCTGTGGAGTTTTCTCTGCCATTGCCATTTGAGGAGCAGTTGCTGTTGTGTGCAGCATATTCCATGTTTGTGCGTTTTTTCACATGCTTGGCGTCTGCAATGAGCACAGGCATGGAGGTGTTGGCCTCTGGACAGATGAGGGTAGCAACAGAGGGTTTCATTCTGTTGATAAATGAGGCTCTGGTATGTACATTGTCAGCTTGTTCTGGATTTTGAATTTTGCAGTGTATTTCCTCAAATTCATTGGCGTAAGCCTTGATAGTGTATTCTTAGGAAGATTGCTGAGCTGTATTGCAACATCTTGGAGGGATTTGGTGTTGCAGAAATTGTGTGTGATGTCTGCTTTAAACTTTTCCTAGTTGTCAAGCTGGTTGTCAGTCCATGAGCCAACCCAGGTGGGAAACCAGTTAGCTGCAGCCTTGTACAGACGTTTGCGTGCTTCCTGGACCCAATTTTGTTGGGGATGCGGCTGGTGCAGAGTTTAGTGGCTGAGTAATCTAGCCAGTTGATGATGTTTTCTTTGCTTTTACCAAAGAACTTTTCAATACCAATGTATTTGGTATTGTTAAATTTACACATGATAGGTGGTTGTGTGTTTGTTTGTGGTTGAAGAGAGTGACTGTATTAAATTATATTGGTGCATGCTTTGGGAATTACCAGACCTTCAAATATAGTGCATCCACTAGGTATATCTTTATTGATATTGTGGGCGCAGAAGTACATTTTCCAGGTCTCCTGGGATGTGGCCTGGTTTAGTATGTGAGCAAAGGTGGGCAGGTTTTGGTCAGTCATTTTCTCTTTCATGGGTGTGGTCAAAAAACTGTAGCTGCTACCAGTGATGAGGAGCGCCTTTTGGGGAAGCTTCAGATATGTAATTGAGAAAGAAGAGAAGTATATTTTATTGGATAATACTTTAGATCTATACAGCTTTAGCTGTGGCAGAGATTTATTTGGATTGAACCTAGGGGTTGGTCATGTACGGGATGGGTTCAAGTCACTGGATACTTGGACAGACATGTGATATTGCTTGGTTACCATTATTGGTATGTCAAACTGTCTATTGAAAGGGGACCAAATTGGGCAATGGCTGGATGTTAAGTGGGTTGACAATAGCCATATTACTTGTACATCTATATCCTCAACAATATCTAGGAGAAATTTATTTCACAGCAATGAATGGGATACCAAAGTAGCTTTATTGTCTAGTGGGATTTTTGCTAATAATCTTCAGTACATCAATATCCTGTCTCTCAAGGCTATTTGCACCGCTTTTGCTCATTCCTTACCCAGGATTTTTCTATGATTGAACAGACTAAAGTTCTGACCCTTCTGATTCACTTGACTATATCTAATATCATTATCACTAGGGAAGTTCTCTGACATAAAAAGGGACAGTAGGGGTCAAGATAGTCTTTATCATCAGAAGGAAGATTCCCTTAGAGTCCTTCTGATAAGCCACTGTTTTGGAGTTTTTTTGGTTATCTACCCCTTCAGAAAGGACTTCTTAGCACTCTAGAAGACCTCTGGTTGCTCTAAACCAACCAGATGTGTAGCCATCAAGATTCAGATCAAGCACCCAAAAAAGCTCCTGTTTGTAATAAAAATATTTTCAAAAGACCCTGTCAACTTTCAAGCCAACCCCCTACTTATAGTGATTTTTTCCCAATTTTTGCGCCTTCATAATGGTTTCCTTCAAAAGCTTAAACTATTGGCACTCACTTCTTCCTATAATAAAATAAACTTACACACTTATTTCCTCAGGCTTAAGGTATTGATTCAATATTTCACCCTAATACTTTAAGCTTTTGGCTTCCAACTAATTATATTCATCAGGAAACATGTCAAAGCTCAACCAATTATTGAAGAGTGCAAAAATAGACTATTCCTGAAGTTTCACTACAATCCAACTAGGAATCAATTCCACTGCTCAAACTTCTCAAGGTGTCAACACTTTGTGCAGCAAAGTGTTAACTGGTTTTCTGTTCCAGCACCAGTCTTTCCTGCATTCAACCTTAACAAGCTAAATATAGTTGATACTATTTAAAACTGTTCTTCTTAATCTTTTATAACGTTTTGCACATGTTTTACTCTTATATTAAAATCTACAGAAAACGTCCCACAAAAATGGCTTTGTATCCTGCTCTCATTACAAAAATCTTTATCTATGCTAAAAAATTAATAAAAAAACCTCTTACCTACAACTTCCTTGACATTAATCCTTTTTTACTATTAAAATAAAATCAATGAAAAGCATTAAACCTTTTTTTGAAAATGAACCAATAATAGTTCAGCACTTAAATTGGGGAAGACAACAGTCCAGATAGAAAGGACAAGAATAGGAATAAGATGATGTTTATTGGAGAGTATTGTAATCAATATACCATAGCAAGAAGTCACGAGTCCACCAGGGATGGAAAGTGGCAGGCTCAACATAAGGTTTGGGTTGGGAATATCTTGAGCAAGGGATTAGCATGTTAAACTGACTTTGCTTCTAATGAGGAGATAGTGCCCGCAATTTGACACTGGGCTCATATTAATCCATACCATTTGTCATGTCATGAAGCACCCACATTGCCCTTGCTTATTATCAGGCACCAGGATTGGAAACTGTGAAAGTTTGGAAAGGTACACAAAAAGAGATTTTATGCAGGGATGGTGTGGCAGGGGAGCAAGCGGTGTGCAATACGTCATCTCAAAAATGCCATCTCAAAATAATTTGAGATGGCGTTGGGATTTACATCAGCAAAATAAAAAAAACTTAATAAAAATTCTTAAATAGTTATTTTTTACATATTTGCTTCTAATACAGCATCTTGAAAAACCACATCACAAAAATGCTATCTCAAATCAAAATATAAAGAGTGTTATCCAAATAAGATTTTTTGAGTATAAAAAACTTAACAAATACCCTAAAATATGCCATCACAAAAAATTGCATCACAAAAACGCTATACTGAATCAAAATAAAAAGTCTGTTATCAAAATAAGGTTACCAAAACTCTTCAAATTAAACTTCTAAACTACCCAGCTTTAGGCGCTGCTGCGCCACCTTAAACAATTAAAAAGTGCTGTGCGCCAACTTAGAGAAGTCTTGGGCGCTGCTGCGCGCTTTGCAAACATCTTTTATGCTGCTGTGGTGCCTTACCTTTATATTTAGTGCCGTAGTGGTGCAAGATTTAAATTCCCAGCATACAAACTCTGCTAATCAATAATATTTCTATAAGCACTAAATTTAGAAGATAACTACACTAATTAAAAACTTAATATAGTAAAAATAAGAACTAAAAAATAATAGAAACAATAAAAAAGGATGAGAAAAAGCAAAATTATTGCAAGAAAAGGAAAAGGCAGGCTCATTGGGATTAATCCCTTGTGTTGGGTGCACCTCTACGCTGATAAGCAGAAGACGTAGCAGGAGGAGAGGCCTGATGGTTAGTGGGGCAGGGATACTTGGCAGGGCGCTGAATAGTGATCACTGGGCGCTCATGGGTGAGGATTGTATAGTGGTTATTGTCCAGGCGCTGGCGCAAGTGAGCCAGGATCACCAGCATTTGGGCCCAGGCTAACTGGGAGCTGTGCAACATAGAAGACCAGTTGCACAAGGGAATTCAGATCTGACTAACTGGAACCAAACAGCCCCAGCCATCACAAGCAGAGAATACAGCATCTATGATGAAGCAGTTCATCAACACATCTTCCATTTAGGAATAGGATAGAGGTAGGGGGACGCAGAGCTGGTAAGCCAGGGAGCGTTAATGATCCAAGCTACAACCAGCATACCTGGTCTGGCCAGGCTGACAACTCTCAGGATGATACCACATGAAGTGGCAAGTTGAAGCAGCCAAAGGAAGGTAAATGGAAGCATTGCCAGTGGTAATGGCTTGGAGATACACCTTAAATGTGGCAGAGAAGCAGCAGTTGATATTGGATTGGACAGGCAAGTCCAAGGTTTGATGGAAGGAGGGGTCAGCGGCAAGCTCAAGAGCCCAAACCTGAGCTACCTTGTCAATATACTCATTGCAGATGGCAATGGTATGAGCATGTTGGGCAGAAATCTCACTAGGGGCTAAGGTAGCTAGCTGCAGCCCTAGGCACATCTCAGCAGCCAAACAGGAGGCATTGTATTGGCCATGGTATAACTCCCCAGCCCAAATTGGGGTCATTACATTCTCATTGAAATGCAGTGCCTGTAAAAAGCTGTACATTGTCTACTCATGGTGGCAGATCCCAAACTTGCTAAGAAGATTGGGGTAGTCCACCACCACATTGTCAGAGTTGTGGCAGGCCCAGAGCATGGCAGATGGGGTAGGGGGAGGTGTGCCAGTAGAGGGAAGGCGTTGAGGAAAGGGGTGCTGAGCACCAGAAGGATTTTCACTGGGAGATGCACTGCTGATAGGAAGAGGCTCCTCAAACATGGAGTCCTCATCAGGGAAATCTCCAGTGCTGGAGTTTGATGCAGTACTGCGCTCAGAGCCAGTCATGGTGGTAGTGAAGTCCTGTTTGCAAAACTGAGAGTCACTGGCCCAAAGTCAATTCAAGAAACCAATACAAACTGAGTGCACATTTTTTGAAAAGCGCACTGCTTTGCTTTGTCCATTAAAGCCATCATTTTTTATAGGCTTGGCGCATATTGTTGTTGCCTTTACTGCTGAAGTTGGGGTTTTTTCTGATGAAGAAAGAAAGTAGTGTTTGTTCAAGTGGGGGGATATGTTAGAAATTTTGACCAAGCAATGATGCCAATTATGACAGAGCCCACGGATTAGGATTACTGCAACCTCATTGTCATAAATTTATAATATAAAATGTATATATATTCAATTGGCAGTAGATTTTGGATCATTACTGAAGAATACCCAATGACATGCGCTGCAGCGCCATTTTTGAATCCCCAAAATGTTAATCTAATTATTAATCATATTTCTAAGCACTAGTCTTGATAAGATAATTGAAAAAAGATATTTTTGATCAGTAGTAGATTTATAATTGTAATGACAAAATCCAATCCATTGAAAAGCAGTGCCGCGGCAAATAAAATATTTGCAAGGTGGCGCCCAGAGTTTTTAATAGTTGGCGCTGTAGTGCCTGATATAATTTTCAGTTGGCGCTGTGGCACTTAAGCTTTTACTTAATGTGACCATACAACAGTCATTGTTAATTATTTAGCCAAATAAATACTCCAAAATATAAAGTTGCTCTGCTTTTGCTGATTATTGTATGTAGATATGTTAAATTGGAAGTCTTAAGGAAAGATTCCTGAAAGCTGGATATCTATGTTCACTAAAAGAACAGAAGGCCAGATTGGCCGAGTCAATCTGGGAGACTGGGCATCTCAAAAGCAATTTAATTAATTGGGAAGATTAATTAATAAGTACATGGGAATATAATCAATGAGGATTTAATTATATTAGTTACATTGCCTTGACTGTGTCAAGAAGTTTGGTTAAGGTTAACCATAAGTAAACCCCCAAATTTTGGGTTAAAAGCGCTACTTTGGCAAATTCATTGGGTTAGAAGCGCCACTGCACTGCCTAATTGATTTGAGAAGCACCAAAGCGCTGCCTGGGAAAATTTCTAGGCGCTGCAGTGGCGCCTGATTCAAGTTTCAAAGCATTTTAATGAGTTTTAAGGCCAAAAACCATTAAATGCAAAGATAACTAAATAAAGGCAATGATGCCTAGGAATTCAGGTCTGATCAGCTGGTTCCCAGTTGGAACATTGATAGCTGAGTTTTGAGATGTTTAATCCACAGGGTTTTGGCGTCAAGAGCTGAGGAAGCTCCATGCTGAATTAGTACATTGGGATGAATGGAGTCAGGTGAATTCTTCCCATTGTAGGTTGATTCTCATAGGTTGAGAAATATTGGTGATATTTTAGGTAAAGATCTAGGTCTGAATGACTTGAATGTCATAGACCACATGATATGAATCATAGGTTGATTCAGGAACCAGATGGGTTTTCAGCCAAATATGCCCTGAATGGTATATAAGTGAAACCAGCTAAATTTTAATAAAGATATATTGTTGATTTTGACGCTTTCCCCTCAACTACCTTTTCAATTATTATGTCTTCTTTGTTAAATTTTAAAAGGGCCAAATTTGGAGTACTTTTTGTGGAAGCTGCTGCTGCCAGGAAAAAGTTCCTACAAGTTTGTTGGAGGAATCTTGGGCAAGCTTGGAGGTCACCAAGACTGTGCCTGAGGAGTGCTTGGTGGAAGTAAAGGCTGCGTTTGAAGAGTTATACTCTGATTACTTTGCAAAAGAAGGGACTCCTGCCCAAGGAAACCAAATCTATGTGTGGAATTCCTGGAACCTTTTAGTAGGATGGGAAAAATCTTACAACAAGTGAAAGCAAAGGCAAATTGTGAAATTGAGGCTTTAAGGGCAAGAGAGGAAAAGAGTGTTGAGATCATGGCCCATTGGTGAGATGATAACAAAGTGTTTTACTATAAAATTGCCTCCCTGGTGACAAAGCTCCTCAAAGCTTTGTCACAGGAATGTAATGGCAATAAGAGTCAAGGGCAGGATAATGGTAGGATGGATTGGTTAAACCTGGATCCATCACACTTAAACAGTGCAGTGGCGCTATCTTTGATTTTGTTTGTCTATACAATCATACTTTTATCTGATAAATCCAAGCCTTTCCCTTTTTAATTGGGAATGAATTATGGTATTAATTTAAGACTCCATATAATAAATTAACCTAAATTAGAGACTTTTTATAGTACTAATGTCACAGTATGTTCCATCATGCCAGGAATTATCCACCCATGCAAGAAGGCTTGAAAAGCCGGGAAACCTTTATCAAAATTGACCAAGTTAATGGATCTAAATCAAACAGTCAATCAGAAATGGGTTACAGCTGCTCCAGTCTGTCAGCTGAAACCAGTTCCACCTTTTAAATTGACGTTGATAAATTGGCGTAATTTGAGGATCACCCAATACAAGCTTGTTAATCAGCATGGCCATCAGAAATTGGTCACACAAGGATTCTTTGCAACCTGGACCAGATACTTACTTGACAATGTGGAAGGAATAGGAGGCCAAGATTCAGGTGGTATTGCTTAGTCAATTTTCTGATAAACATTGAATAAATTTCACTGTTTTAACTCTAAGAGTTGAGTCCTCCCAAAATTTTACTCAATAAAGATCATTTATCCCTAGTTCTAATTTACTTTTCAAAATGCATCCTGTGGTTGGGTTATTACAATATATTCTGTACAATCTAATTCTCAACCAAATCATTTCTGGAAGATGGGGCCCAGCAGTTTGAACTTTGTTGTTGGTGCTGCCCAATGTTAATTTTGCGCCAGCCAATCTTGAAGCCCCCCATTCTGGAAACTGAAAATTGTGTTGCCTCCCAATGTCCAGAATTTTATTCTGAAGATACGTTGTTGCTGTCTCAGGCCATTTATCTTGGGCTACTTTGGTTAGGATTAATTATTCTGCTTAATTCTGGTATTACAATTGGAAATTTTACAAAAAGATATCTGAAGCCATGTTGGTGGTTAATCAACAATTCTATGTGGATTTGGGTGGTAATTCCCCATCACTTAGAAATGGTTTCATACTATCCCGCAATTTCTGTCACAAGTAACCCCTATAATACAGCCATTTAAAAAACCATGTTTAATATGCTAGCCTTATTCCTTATCATAGTATGAACTTTACTATTTGGGTTCAACAATACAATGTGTTACTAGTGATTTTATTTAGTAATGAGGGTATTTATGTTGTGCAAAATGCATCCATTATAAAATTCACTAAGCTTCTGAGCGTCCAATAGGAGTGGTAACCACCAATGTGGCACTAAGAATTAACCTGTTTTAACATATGGTGATATAGAACGCTATAAAGAGCGCGTCATCACAAATTGACTGTTTCCTCTTTTAAAAAGTACAATTCAGCGCCAAATATCACTTAACTAAAAAATGTAAGAAACTGTCCAAAACTTTGCATATATTTTTTATCTCCTCTAAGCAACTGGGTACTTTTTAACCCCAGCTGTATAAGATAGTTTTAAAAATATTCAAGCTTTACTATTTGGCCTGGTTGAGGTAGCTCCATCATAGATTTCTTAATTTAATATAAAAAACGGTTAAAATCACTATATTTTTGAGCTACAGCATCTCAATTACATCATCTTGAAAACGCCATTTCACTTGCAAGTTTTCAGTCAAAACTCACAGTTTTGCATACTTGCGCTACTAATAAAATTTTAATTTTTACATAATAAAAAACAAAATAATTTTGATGGTATATAATTTGAGATTTTTTCTACAATTTTATGTAAAAATATTGACTACTTTTATTTTTAAAATATTATCATTTTTCTCTTTAAAAATTGTCCTCCAATTTGAAAATTTCTGATTCAAATTCACTCTTAGATGCCCCCCAAGCCTACCACCTACGCTACCCCCAAGGCTCCCAAGAGCACAGCCACTCTTGCTCAGGCAATAAAGCCCAAGGCTACCCTCTCCCAGCAGCCTCCTAAAGAAAAAAACCTACCAAGACCCCCATGTCTTCCCCCCAAGCCTGAGGCTGATAGCCCCACCCCTCCCCACTCTCTCTTTGTCTACTCCCCTTCTGATCTCCAGGAGAAGCACGTTCACTTCAATGATGAAGATGGGAATGAAACAGTCTCCAAAAACAACTCTGGTGATCATGTATCCACAGCCTCAGAGGAGGAGCCCATCCTAGAGTGGGACTTACATGTGGTTGCCAATATCTGCAATGTCAACGGGCAATTTAAATTTCTGGCTGTTTTCCCCAATTATTTTCACATTATGACCAAGAAGGGGGGTGCTGGCTTTGTCAAGGACAGATCCTTTTCACATGCAATGACCAGAGAAAAAATATGGCTCACCATCACTACCGGTGTGATAGTCCAGGTTGCCCTGCACAATTAATTACAATTGGGTCATCCAAGTCAAGGAGCTCACCATTGAGTATGACTGTTTGGGCTCTGATATAATCCTCTACTATATTATGAGCTGGTACCTTTGCCAAGCCATTCCTTTCAATAAGGACTTGACTTCAACTGAGCTGGTGACACATGCTCTCCTTTACCTGAATGAGGATCAGAGAGAGGAGGTTGTAGAAAAGACCAGACTCCAATGGTATGTGACTGATCAACAATCAATTGATGGCAATATTGGCGTCAGCACTAGGAGCATTGATGAGCTTGTACTTTTGGAAGTACAGAAGACTACCATGCCTTTTAAGCCCTTTCTGCTACACTATGATAAGCAAGGTTTAGCAAACCATATTTTGTGCTTTTCAACACAAGAGGATCTTGTACACCTTTTAAAGTGTGATACCTGGTTTGCCAATGGGAATTTTTCCTCTTTTACAAAGCTATTTAATCAGCTTTGGGCCATCCATGGTCAGGTCAATGAATACACAATCCCCTTTGTCTTCTTCTTTCACCCTAATAAAAGAGAAGAGACTTTAATTCACGCCTTGGATATACTCAAGCAAAAACTGGATGCCATCTTGCCCACACTTGAAGAAGAGCCAACTGAGAAAAGGGGCCACAAGAAGAAGAAAGTCATCCCAGAGGCCACCCAGGAGCAACAGGCCACAACCAGAAAGGCGCTGGATTCCCTTTCCTATCATACCACGTTAATGGGTGACTTTGAGGCTGCACAGGCCAACGCCTTTATCAAGGTATTTAGGAGCAGGTCCTAAGGCTGCTTCTTTCACTGCTGCCAGTCTCTGCGCAAGAACCTGATGAAAATCCCAGCCCTCAATAAGCTGGTATTCAAAGATGGCACAAAGGAGGCCCAAAAGATCTTCAATTGCTTTGCTGCTCTGGCCATGGTCAGAAAGGAAGAGGTTAATCTTTTTTACAACAAGCTTCTCAATAACAATTATATTATTAAGAACCAAGAAGCATTTGCTCCTTTTGTTAGTACTTTGAGCACCAGTGGGTGGGTGTATTCCAGGGACATTTCTGTGTCTGCAAGGGCAACAACTCAATTAATTGGAACTGCTATAAGCATTCCAAAGAAGGCGTAACTAAGACCACCTCATCACTTGAAGGATGGCATAATCAATTTTCCCGCTTGGTTAAGGTAAAAAGACCTATGCTCAATGTAATTTTCAACAAGCTGAAGATTCAGCATGCTCATGGAGATCAGCTATACTCCCAGGCTGTCAAAGGCAAAGCTGTTGTATCCAAGCATGCTGGCCAGCAGGTCAAGTTTGCAAGTGTTACCAAGGAGGCTTTGGCCTATTACACCAGAAAAGGCCGCCTTACCCATCTCAAAGGCATTGCCAAAGCCCTTGGATCTAATGCATAATCACTCTTTTTAACAATAAATTTCTTTCTTTCAAATATTTGATTTTAACTTTATTTTTAGTATATACATGTTTAATATAGAGTTAAAATTAACTACAAAAAATATCACTGTTTTAGCATGTGTCAACTTTGGAGCTATGCGCACTATAGTTAGTATTAGCTGACTCCATATTTTTATTACAGATTTAGAAACCTTGGATGATTTTGAGTCTATCTGGATGGCATTTGTTTGAAACTTTTAATATGTATATATATGCTTAATATAGAGTTAAAATTTAATACAAAAATATCACTGTTTTAGGATGTGTCAACTCTGGAGCTTTGCACATTATAGTTAGTGTTAGCTGACCTCACATTTTTATTGCAGATTTGGAATCCTTGAATTTTTTGAGTCTATTCATATGTTTTTTCATAGTTTTTAAAATTATTCTGGGCTTTTATTAATATTTTGAGCTATCTGGCGCAGTTTAGCCAGAAATCCAGGATAGGTTTGAGATGGTGTCTTTCTAGATGGTGTATCCCACCAAGAAGAGCAGGTGATTACACAAGAAAAATGTGAAAAGGTAATTAAAGTTGAGTAAATCTTCTAAATAATAGTAGAAAATATGAAGCTATTGAACAGCAAACAAACAAGTAAGACAGCAGCTGTTTGAATTGTGAATTGACGTAAACAAAGGTGATGAAGAGCAACTTTTGGGGAAGCTTTGAATATGGATTTAGAGACAAAAGAAGTATATTTTATTGGATAATGCTTTAGACTTATATAGCTTGTGCTGTGACATTGACTTAAGACAGATCAAAGATAAGGGAGGTCATGTGTGAGTTAGATTGGGATTGCTGGATACCTGGACAAGTCATGTGATATTGATCTGTTGCTATTTCTGGAATGTTGAGCTGAATATTGAATTGATACCAAACAAGGCAATGACTGGATGTTAGGTGTGTTGGTAACAGCCAGAATATCAGTACATCCAGCTCCTCAATACACCTCTTCCTTAAGGAGTTACTCTAGTACATCAGGAGGGGGCTTTGTCTTGACGGCTGCCGCCTGATGTTCCTGAAGTTGTTTGCTAGTAGGTACTAGCCAAGTCAAGTGTTACCCTTTGCTGAGGCAAAGGCAGGATATGTGGCACTTTTTGGTGATAGGGTCCTTGGTGCCTTAAAACTTGAATAGGTAGGTATTTCTGTCTAGTTTGTATTTGAAAGTCCTTACTGGTCCTCTGTGTAGTGAATCCAATTTCTTTCTGTTTCTAGCAAGGATCCAAACAGGGGATTTGATTGGGAGTGATTCCTCTGTGGGGGTTACCCTTTGTGCTTTGAGTCTCTTTCTCTCTATAATCTTGGCTTCAAGACTTATGTGCTTTAGTGCTGGGATTTTCTCCACTGTGGGGGGTTTCCCTGGGGGAATCTTTAAATATGGTTGGTTATTGTGGATGGCTATCTCTGGTTTGTATTCATATGTTAATTCAAATGGTTAGTAGCCTGTTTCTTGGGTAGTGCAAATCTGAGATACTAATAATGCATATTTAACATATAGTGACCATTTGTCTCTGGCTTTGCCATCCATTATTTACTCCAGGGTTCTGATGAGGATGCTGCTTAGGTGTTCAACTCTGCCATTGACTTGTGGTCTGTAAGGCAAGGTTGTGGAGTGTTTGATATTCTTTGTTTTCAGATTATCATTTACTATGTGTCCTGACAGTTCCCTGGTTACATCAGTGATGATGTAGTCTGGGGTTCTATAATCCACTATTATTACCTTATTGATAAAGCAATTGATTTTTTCTGCTTTGTGATCTTTGATTGCCCAGCATATTGGTCAGTGTGTCTCAAAGTCAATGGCTACAATTAAGAAGCTTTGTTTTGCTTTGGCTTCTGGGAAGGGTCCTACTACATCCAGGCCCCAAACCTTAAATGGTTTTGGGTCAGGCACTGGGTTGACTTTAGGTTATGGTGCTTTGGTTCTTGAGTATTTTTCACATACTTTGCACTTCTTTAGGACGTGATTGATGTCTTGCTTTAGGTTAGGCCACCGTATTATTTCCTTTAGAGTGAGGTATAGGCTATTGGCCTTTGTGTGCCCCAGTAGGCAGTGGTGTCTGAGGATGGTATCAAATCTTTGTGCAAGTGGAATGTAAGGGATGTGTTTTTCCTTGATGATACGGTATACTGTACCATTGAAAACATGGAAGTGTTTCTCATTTATTACTAGTGTGTCATGAGTTAACTGGTGGGTTGAGGGATCTTTTCCTTTGGTTTTATACTCAGTGTTGTCTAGGTTTGACCAATCTGGATACAGGTGGTTAGGGTGATCATCTCTCAGCTAACATAGCCTAGAGAGAGCATCAGCTGTGACCAGCTCTGCCCCTCTTTTGTATTGGATTCCCAGGTTAAGCTGTTCAAGAAAGGCTATCCTTTTTGCTTGATGGCATGTGAGTGTTCTGAGCTTTAAAGTAGATTAAGGATTTATGGTCAGTTGGTACTCAGACGTTTAAGTGTCCTTATAGATAACATATCTATTTCTTGTATATGTGGTATATTGCTACCAATTTCTTATTGTGTATAAGGTATCTCTTCTCAATATTATTTAGTTTCCTACTTTCATAACATAATGGCAGGAATTCTTGCTGCCCTGGCTGGCAGATGCATAGCACTGCGTCAATGGCAGTGTTGCTGACATCCAACTCAGCCCGTAGCACCTGTTGTTATTTGGATATTGCAAGATTGGCACTTCAATCAGAGCTTGCTTTGGTAGCTGTAAATTATTGTTGCATTCAGGTTTCCAGATGAATTTCTTTTTGACATTACCCTTGGTTAGGTCATTGATTGGGTTGGTTAATTTTCTGCAGTCTTTGATGTATTTCCTTAGGTAAGCTACCATTTCAAAAAAGCATCTATCTTGTTTAAAAGAGGTTGGGTATTGCATCTTGTTTATGGCTTTTATTTTATCTGGATCTGCTTTGATGCCACTGTCAGAGACAATGTGGCCCAAGAACAGGAGTTCATTTTCCATAAATTGGCACTTGGTTTTGCATAAAATTTGTGCTTTGCAAGTTGATTGAGCATCTTTCAGACATGTGTGAGGTATTCCTCTTTGGTTTTTGAGAATATGAAGATATCATCAAGGTAGCATAATGTATTTGAAAGGCCTTTCAGTTCTTGGTTCATCATAGTTACAAATGTTGCAGGAGCATTTGATATCCCAAAGTTCATTACTCTACACTCAAAGGGTCCAAATTGTGTACAGAACACAGTCTTTGGTATGTCTTTTTCTTTTACCTCTACTTGGTTGTAGCCTGAGGAGAGGTCAATTTTAGAGAGAAACTTGGCTCCAGAGAGTCTTGCAAACAGATTCTCTATGAGTGGAAGGGTATACTTATTTTTTATTGTGCTTGCATCAAGAGATCTTTAGTCTGCTACTAGACGCAGAGTGCCTTCCTTTTTTCTTTATAAAGAAAACTGCTGCCCCCATGGGGATTCTGATGGTCAAATAAAACCTTTGGCTAGGTTAACCTCAATGTGATTTCTGAGGGTTTGTGTCTCCATGGGAGAGAGTCTGTAGAGTGGTGAAGGTTTGGTTATGACCTTGCATAGGTCAATGCCATATTTGACCTCCTGTTTGGGGGTAGCTTGGTGAGCTCTTCCTTGAATACATGGGTGTATTCATTTAGGAGTGCCGCAAGTTCTGGGCATTGGGTCTTGGTTGTTTGCATGTTATTGAATTCAGTATACTTCATTGTTTGGAGGGTACTATCCTTGGTTAGTTGTTCTGAGTCATCTTGGCTTATGACCTGGACAAATACTGTGTCTCTTAGAATGAGGTCATTGGGCTCTTTGAGGATGTTAAAATTGACTCTGTTGCATTTGATGGTCATGGCCTTTATTTCCAACATACACTGGGATTCACTTGAGTGAACCAGTTATGCTTGCTACAATTTTGTAGTTTATGTTGTTAATGACAAGTCATTTAATGGACGTTTGTATGCCTTGGAGGTCAATTCTGAAGGGAGTTGTTTTTCCTTCAAGTAGAACTTTTGATTTTTCTGACATTCTGGCATATTTGAATTTATATTTAACAACTGGTATTTTGTATTTGGTTACACGTGGTTTGCTTACCATGGTGGTTGTGCACCAGAGTCAAATAAAATTTCATGCCTATGAGATTTATGATTGCATGGGTAGACAAGAAGCTGTGAGCAATCTTTAATTTTTACATTCATAAAGATAGAAGATTGTGGGACATGTGAAATGCATACAGCAAAGTGTGTGTCTTGGTACAATTTCTTGTTAGTTTGGGAGGGAGACAGGAGCACTTAATCCTGTTCCCCCTCCCATTTTCCCTGTTTCTCTGTTTTGAGACCTTCAAGGTCAGAGAATGTGGGGTCAAATTCATAAAAAGGTTGCTGATCCAGCATTGTTTACTTCAGCAGTATCTTTCTTCTTGGAGCAGGAGCAGTTTGAGCTCTGGCTGTAATTGCCATTGTTTCAATTGGAGTTGCCATTATTGTGGTTAGTGTTTTGGCGTTTGTTGTTGTTGGAGTTATCTCTTCCATTGCTGTTGGAGGAGTAGTTTCCATTGTGTTCAGAATATTTCTATGTTTTTGTGTTTGGCTTCTGCAATGAGCGCAGGTATGGAGATGTTGACCTCTGGATAGATGAGGGAAGAAACCAAGGGGTTCATTCTGTTGATGATTGAGACTCCTGTGTTCACGTTGTTGGCTTGTTCTGGGTTCTGGATCTTGCAATGTATCTCTTTGAATTCATTGGCATAAGCTGTGACATTAGTCTTCTGAGGAAGATAACTGAGCTGTATTACAATGTCTTGGAGGGATTCAGTAACGCAGAAGTTGTGGGTGATGTCATCTTTGAACTCTTTCCAGTTATTAGGCTGGTTGTTAGTTTATAAGCCAACCCAAGTGGCAAACCAGTTAGCTGTGGCCTTTTACAGGTGTTTGCTGGCTTCTTGGACCCATTTTTTGTGGTGGATGAGGCTGGTGCGGAGTTCAGTGGCTGAGTGGTCTAGCCAGTTGATGATGTTTTCTTTGTTTTTACCAAAGAACTTGCTGATACCAATGTACTTGGTGTTGGTGAATTTGCCTGTGTTAGGCAGTTGTGTGTTTGATTGTGGTTGGAGAGAGCAACTGTATTGAATTATCTTGGTGCATGCTTTGGGCATGACCAGTCCTTCAAATATGATGCATTCACTAGGTATATTTTTGTCAATGTTGTGGGCGCAGAAGTTTGTCTTCCAGGTATCCTATGATGTGTCCTGGTTCAGTATGTGAGCAAAGGTGGGCAAGTTTTGTTCAGTTATTTTCTCTTTCATGAGTGTGGTCAAAAACTGTAGCTGCTACCATTGATAAGGAGTGACTTTAGGGGGAGCTTCAAATATGGAATTAAGAAGAGAAGTATGTTTTATTAGATAATACTTTATACTTATATAGCTTTTGCTGTGTCAGGGGTTTAGTTGGATCAAACCTAGGGGTTGGGAATGTGCAGGTTTTTTTGAGTTGCTGGATACTTGAACAAGTCATGTGATATTGGTTTGTTGCCTTTCTTGGTATATAGAATAGTATATTGGATTGGCACCAAACTAGGCAATGACTGGATGTCAAGTGTGTTGACAGTGGCCAGAATACCCATACATCTAGCCCCTTGACAGAGGTCAGAAGTTACCTGGGCCTGGCAAACTTTTGCTGGGAATTTGTCCAAAAATTTTCTTTAATCTGCTTGCCCCTGACCTTTATTACCTCCAAGAAACACCCCTTTGTGTGGGATGATGCAGCCAAATTCACCTTTGAGTTGCTAAAGCCACATTTGTTTCTGCCCCTGTCTTGGCAATGCCAGTTTACAATAAACCCTTCATTTTGGAGACAGATGCCTTCAACTTTTCATTGGGATTGTTCCTTCAGGAGGGTCATGATAGTAATCTTCCCCTGTAGCTTACTACTCAAGGAATTTACTCTGCCTGAGTTGAACTACCCCATCTACAATAAAGAGATGCTTGCTATCATCCAGTCCTTGAAACATTGGAGAAGATACTTGTGTGATGTCAATCACCCAGTGAGAATCATGACCAATCACAAGAACCTGATATACTTCTTCAAACCGAAATAACTAAATCAGCGTCAAGCTAGATAGGCCCTATTCCTAAGATTACAACTTATCAGCCACAAACCTGGTAAGATCAACATTGTACCTGATTCCCTAAGACAAAGAGAAGACATTTTTCCTAGCACCAAAGAGATTGAAGAATTCAATATTAAATCCTTGCTGTCTCCAAACATGATTGACCCATGCTTCTAATCCTGAGACTATCCAATAGAAGGGGGAAAATCCAACTAGCTCAGACTGTAGACCAGCACTGCATCTCCATCATGGAAGACTTAAAGAAAGATATCAGCAGTTGATACTACCAAACAGGTCACTCCTTACATGGAAACACCCTGTAGCTACACAGATGCGCCTACATACCAGAAGGAATACTATGACTCCCTCATGTCAGGACACCCTGGGTGTACAAATACTCTCAAAGAAATCCAGAGAATCTAAATGTGGCCCAGGATGAAGCCATAGATTTAAGGATACCTCAGTGGTTGTGAGACATGTGGACGTACCAAGCCTAAGTGAGGAAAGCCAGAAGGATTACTACAACCCCCCATATTGCAGAAGGCCCTTGGAAGTCATTATCCATGGAATACATTATGAAACTTCCTAATTCAAAAGTATTCAATGCAATCTTTGTAATTATTGACTGTTTCACAAAAATAGCTCACTTCATACCAACAACAACCAAAGTAACTACAAAAAAAACAGCCACCCTATTCAGGAACCAAGTATTCATGAACCACAGACTCCAACAAGAAGTGGTCTCATACATAGGCTCTCATTTACCTCCAAGTTTGGGCACAAATCTTAAAGTACTTGGGAATAAAAATATTGTTGTCTACAGCATATCATCCTCAGAGCAACAGGCAGACCAAGAGAGTAAACCAGGTCCTTGTTCAGTACTTACAATGCTACATAAACTTGCAACAGAACAACTGGGTAACACACCAGTCAATGGCTTGGTTTGTGTACAATAACCAAGACCACAGCTCCGTTTTTATGTTCTCCTTCAAAGCCAACTACATATTTAACCCCACATGGGACGCCCCTCCCATAGAGGAAGCCAACAACCCAGATGGACATGATTGGGTCAGCAACATCCACGGGTGCCAAGAAGAATTTGCCCAGAACCTGAGAAGAGCAGTACAAGTATACAAGGACTTTGCTGACAAGAAACAAAGCCCTAGCCCCTAATTGAAGTAGGAGATATTGTGTACCTCAGTGCAAATAATATCAAGATCACTGCTCCTTGCGCTAGCTTGAGCCCCCAACAAACAGGTCCTTACAAGGTCTTAAAGTGTATTTGTGCTGTAGTGTACCAATTAGAACTGCACCCTAGATGGAAGATTCATGATGTATTACAACAATCCCTGTTATCAAAAAAAGAAAGGACCTTCTCTCCAGCACCAGATAGTGAGAACGGCTCCCCCTCCTGTCAAAGTAGGAAGCTTCACAGAACACAAGGTCAAAGCCATCCTGGGACACAAACTCTGATACCCAAAACCACATTTCCTGGTCAAATGGAAAGGGTACCCTGATGAAGAGAATACTTGGGAACCAGAATCTAAACTGGAGAATGCTGCTACCCTGATGAAGAAATACAAATCCTGGAATAAATAGTTGGCTCTGCAAGCTCAACTATGGTAGAGGATGATGTCAGGGCCCAGAATGCCCTGGACAACCAGCTGGCCTTCTTAGAGGCCAAACAACCTGCAGCCTGGAAACCTTTACCAATTGTCTCCCAGATCAAGAAATCCCCCTTTTCAATTAACAAACAGCCCAGGATTTGAGAGGCACACAAGCCTAAAATCCCTGGCTTTGATTTCATTAACTAATTTGGCCCTTTTATTTTATTGAGAAGTGATCCATTGGGAGCATGATTGTTTTATCACACAATTGGGCGCTCAATTGCTTATGAGCTCTATAAATATCAGTGGCACTTTGGCTTGCTGTAGCCCAAGCGGAGTTCCTGTTATACCAACCAATGACCATCCATCTTCAGGCCCAAGTATGCAAATTCCAGTCAAAATTGTAAGTTTAACTGAAATTAATGCCATGTGATCTCTGGTGGCACAAAAGGCCACAAAATTACCAGTAAGTGTAAGTAGTGAGGTAGGAAAAGCCCTCCTCACTGTTGATATCTTGAAATAAATGACTTATATGTCCAGGACCCATTATTTTTTGCAGGATTTATCTATTTTTGCTCTAATATAGTTATTATGTTTACATCTATTTGTGAATCTACTACACACTATAAACACACCTATTCATTCCCACCTGGTTCAGCTCTCATCATTTTGGTCAAGCTGTCTAGAGCTCTTGATTTTGAGTTCTACCACCCCCACTATCTGGATCTCCCTTCTGGCCACCCAAGAGTGACTGTACTGCCCAGCATAAAAGAGATTCCTACTTCTCCCCCTGCCCAATGTACCTCCTTCTTGTGATTTCAGCAAGTTGGGGTTCATTTATATCCCCATATTGGGGCAGCAACCTCCAGAATTAACTCATACAGAATGGAACATCCTCCATGTTGACAATTCTCAAAAATATTTTTACTATTTTCAATATTTAAGAATATTTTTTTCTTGATTAAATAATTGACACTGATAATAGAAGCAATGTTTGATTTTTATTTTGAGCTTTTAATTGAAATTATAAAAGATAAAGCAAAAACAATTTTTGAAATTGTTGACATGGAGGATGTTCCATTCTGTATGAGTTAATTCTGGAGGTTGCCTATTAGGGCTGGCCAACCAGGTCTTGCCCCATAATGGGAGTTGGTGTCTCCTAGCTACTGCAGTTAATTAACTGGTCAGAATAGCGCCAATTGTGTACAGGGCCTTCCAGGCCCAGCCCATCCCCCTGTGGGAGTCCAGCTGGACTCTGGTATGGGCTGTGACAGGGCTCATCTGAGTAATGTTCCTCATAAGTCACAAGGCTTATTCAAGCTGTGTTCTTCTTAGGATCTGGATTGTTTGATCCCTGTAATAGATGGTCAAAGGATAGTAGTGCCATAAACTTAATGGTTAGTTGGTGAGCCATTTGGTGACTTGTTTGGTGAACTACTTGGGGCGTTAATTCCCCAAGAGAGAGTAATCAAAGATGTTGCAACATCTCCCCCTGGGGTGCTGGAAGATGGAGCCTTGGGAATTTTCTTGAGAGTGTTGGGGATACGAGCTTGTTGTTGATCCAGTTTGGTGTTGGGAACAGGGGGTCTGGAGTTGAGTTGAGCTGTTCTTGCTTTACACAGGCAGAGTTGGTTGTGATGCATGCATTTTAATTCTGTTTGAGCGCTAATTCCCTTGATGAGGTAGGTATTGTTGGGCTTGAACTCCATGACAATGCCTGGCTCACCTAACCCTGGATCCAACTTATGCTGATTGTGGTTGACAACCCAGATTTTCCCCCAACTTGGAATCTTTCTTGTTGTATTGGGATTACCTCTCTCAATTTTTTTGACCATGTCCTCTTGATCTTTTATAGCATGCTGTACGTCAGGATCACTGTTGTGTGGCACCTTTTTAGGTAGAGTTAATCATGGTCCTGTGGTTGTACTAACAAGGGCAGGCTTTTGCCCATAGACAATTTTATACAGGCTTTTGCCTGTGTTGCAGTTGACTTGGGTTCTGCAGACCCTGTGTGCTGTTGGCAGCATCTTGACCCAGGCTTTTGGATTGTTAGCAGATAACTTACTGAGGGCTTCTACTAGTGAGCCATTTAGTTGTTCTACTTGTCCATTTGCTTGTGGGTAGTACAGACTGGCTGTGATATGTCTTATTCAGTTTTTGATGAGGTAGATATTGATGTTGATGGCCTTAAGTTTGGTGCCTCCATCTGTGACCAGGAGGTCAGGTTTACCAAACTTGGCTATTATTTCTTTCCTAATAAATTATCTCACAACATTGCTTTTGTGTTCTTTTGTAGCTTGTGCCACAGGCCATCTGGTTGATATTTAATAGCTGTTATGATGTACTTTTTGCCTTTTTTCTTGCCAGGCATCAATCCCAAAATATCCAGTGACCACGCCTTTAAGGGTTGTGTGATAGATACAGGTACTACTAAATGGACAGTGCCTTATTTTGGGCGTACTCATCACAGACTTTGCATTGTTCCATTACCTCTTTGATATCATCTAGCATGTTGGACCACCAGTAGTGTGTCTTGAGATATTTGTGCAAGTTTTTGTTACAGTTGTGTCCCAGGTCTCTGTGATATTGGAGAATTGTGTAAATCTTTTGAATTGACAGGATGTATGATTCAGTGTCATCATTTGAAAGTATTTGATGTAATGTGCCATATACGTTTTTGAACAGATGTTTATTCTTAAGGACCTTCTCTTGGATGTCCATTGATGTGCCAGGTGGGAACCCTTCTTGGAGATTACCCATGATCCACATGGGCCAATCAGGGTCCCCATCAGCTCATAGAACATGTTTACTGTATAGCCTTGATAGGTTGTCTGTGGTAAGCATTTCCTTGCCTGGATTGCATTAAATTTACATTGGATATCTCTGTATGAGGCTCATCCATTTGGCTTGTCTTCTTGACAAATGTTGTTGTGTCTTAAGGAATATCAATGATTTGTGGTTGGTGAGGACCTTGAACGTTTGGGCCCCTTCTAGATAACATTGTCATTTCATGAGGCAGTGTATAATAGCTACCAATTCCTTATTGTGTATGAGGTACCTTTGTTTGCCATCAGATAGCTTCCTTGACTTGTACGCTACAGTGAGGAAGTCCTTTTCTGCTATCTAGATACAGAGTACCCCTCCAATGACGTAGTCAGATGCATTGGCTTCCAGCTCATATATTCCCTCATAATTTGGATATTGGAGGATAGGGGTGATGACCATAAGTTCTTTTAATTGACAGAAGTGTTGGTCTTGTAGTGGTTTCCACACAAACTTAGTTATTTTGCCTGTAATGGCTGACAGGGGAGCAGTCAGAGCACCCTAGTCAGGAATGAATCTTCTAACATAGGCTATATGTCTATAAAGGTACAGAGTTCATTTTTATTTCTGGGGGCTGGCATTCTGGTTATGACATGTATCTTTTCTGGGTCTGGTTTGATTCTTTCCTTGCTAATAATGTGGCCAAGGAATGGAAGTTCAGACAATAAGAAGTCACACTTTGATGGTTTGGCAATCAGTTGGTTTTCTTCCAGGGTACAGAGTACTGTGCAGACGTCTTCCCAGTGTTGTTGCAGCTTGGGACTGTAAATGATGATGTTGTCCAGGTAGATGATTGCTTGTTTTCTGATGTGTTCTTTGAAACCCTCATTTATGAAAATCACAAAGGTGCTGGGAGCGTTTGTCATACCAAAATTGAGAAGAACACATTCAAAGGACCTGTACTTGGTTCTGAACGCAGTCTTTGGGATATATTCAGGTTTCACACAAATTTGGTGATAGCCTGCTGTCAAATCAATTTTTGTGAAGATTTGGGACCTCCCAGGGCGTCAAAAAATCAACAATCAGGGGCAGGGGGTACCTGCTCTTAATTGTGACCTTTTTGAGTGCCTTATAGTCTTTGACTAGGCATATTCCTCCATCTTTTTTTGCTACAAAGAAGACAGTGGCACCAAAGGGTAATTTTGAAGGTCAAATGAGGCCTTTTTGAGGGCTTCATCCAGATAAGCTTTCAAAGCATTGTCTTTCTGGGGCGTGAGGCAATAGATAGGACGTGCCTTTGGTGCACTTACCTTGAGTTTGATTTTGTGTTGTATGTCACGGTCAGGTGATAACTGTAAATTCACTTCCCTCTTTGGCCTTGGATAGGACAGTCTTTTCCCATTGTACAAAGAAATCCCCTCAAAAACCAGCTAAACTGCCCAATTCTCTTGAAGATTTAGCCCACACTGTTAACAAGAGATTTGTGGTTGCATACCCCATGGAGTCTCCCCCCTTTGCTGCTCCCCTCATGAAAGAAACCTTGATTAAGTTAGACTGTTTATTAGCCTGGTGTTGACTGTTGTTAAAAAGCATTAGGATTGCCCAATCAAAGTACTCCACATCACTTTTGCTAAAAGCAATTGATCAACAAGATTCTGAAGAAAATTCTAGCCAATCATAGGGTGGTTTGGAAATTAATTCAAAACTCTCCAACTCCCCTGACTTAGGCCAGCAAATATTATCTCCTGGCCAATCAGACTTCATTTTCCTGGCCATGTGATAGTCCAGTGATACCACATCCCTTTTAACATAGCCAGGGGACTTCCAGTCCCCTGCTTGTTGATTCTTTATACACAATTAAAAGTATAGGTCTTTGGTTGCAACTTTTATTTTCTTTGATGCAGTTTGAGCTTCTTTGAGCTCATCTATTGAATCTTAAAAGTGTTAGATTTGTCTTTAAAGTATATTACCTTTTTTTGAGCCCGTTTGAACTCCATTGTTGTCTTCACGCCCCTACAGAAAGTGTTAGCCTTATTTCTTAAGTATGTTACCTTTTTTGGACTTGCTCAAACCCTGTTGTTGCCTTCACACTCCTAAGGAAAGTGTTAGCACTTAATTGTTGTGTACTTTACTTTTTCTTTCAAAAGCGCACCTCAATCTTGAAATTTCAAACTACAATCTATAGAATTTTTTATTTGAATTTTATACTTCTATATTTTCCTTTCAATTTTGAACCCAATTTTGCCACCTCCATTGCCCAAGGCCTGCAAGTTTACGCCCAAGCTCCCCTTGAGTTTGAAAGTCTGTTCTGGACAGGTTTTTTTCTGTTTGTGGCCCCAACTCCCTTGGTTTTAATATTATAAAGACCAAAAATCATACCATTGCATTCCAAATTTTCTGGAAGATCCAATTATGATACTCCCAATTATTAAGTTTGCAGTGTTTTCTTTGGCCCCCTTTCTGCTGCTCCTCTGGTCCACTTTCCCTGACTTGTGAAGTCGGCTCTCTTCTTTGGCCTGTCTTGTGGGAGATGACCCTTCTAGCATTTGCGCTTCTTGCCCAGTCTTCTTGTCTCAGGGGAGGCCCTAGTCAAGAGTCTGACTTGCAATGATTTGGATTTGCACTCTGCTGATCCTGTGTTGCCCACCCCTGCCATAGATGGACCCAATTTCTCTTCTTCTTCCCCACCAGAGAGTGTTAATCCAGTTTCTGTGTGGGTGCCGGAGGGTCCTACCCCAGCTTCCTCACGCGCACCTTGATTGCTCTCTGGACTTGTGTTGATGGGATTGAGCTCCTACTTCCTTCAACTTTCTCCGGTGTCCTCCCTCTGGTCCCCTCTCAGAGTGGCTGTCCCAGTGATTCACTGGGTGGCATCCTGGTGGTTTGTCTTGCCAGGAGGGGAGCCAAACTTAGTTAGTTTAGCCCCTTTCTCTCAAAGTAACCCTGGTTAGGCTTCTTGGAAGACAAAAGGGAATTCACTGACCAGCAGATCTCAGATATAGTCTTTCTCACGCCTGGTTTCCTTATTTTTAAAGTGGATAATCTCATACATATAGGTATTCCAATTGATTTTGCTGAGATCAGTTTCCTTTTCTGTTTTCATGATTTTCACAAACATGTGGTCTCTCATAAGTGCATCAAGATGAGTTGGGTAGACATGGTGGTGCACCTTGCCTTGTTATATGGTGAAGTTAGCACTATTCCAGACAATATGGGGTTTGGTCTTTCTCATCCAATCTAGGCCAAGTATAACATCATATTTGGGTATTGATACAATAGGGCCACTGAGCGTAGTTTGTACGTCTCCAATTTAGGTGCAGAAAGATTTTGCTTCCTTGGTGACTTGTGTGCTCCTGTTATCTGCCATGATAACTCTCTTGATGTTGCTTTGGAATGTTGGTAGTTTCATGAGGTTGGTAAATTTAATATCAACAAGGTAATGATCTTTTCCAGTGTCAAATAACGCCGTACCCTGATATCTGCAAAAGTGGAAAGGATAAGTGAGAAGTTTATTTCCTGTTTGGGTAGCAAACAGTAGAGGATCACTGGAGGTTACTTGGATCATGGTGATTGAGTCTATGCCCTGGTCCCTGTACAAGTCTTGTTAATTGGGGGAGGCAGCTTGCCTAAGCACTCCCCTGAGCTTTTCCCTCCTTGTTGGCGTCTTCAGTACTTGCTTGGTTAGCTTGCACTGTATAGTTCCAGTTTCAAGGATGAGAGTTGTTGTCTCGGTTGTTCTGCTTATTGGGGCAAGGGTCCTTCTTTGTTGTGGGGTTTTCCTTTTGCTTGTTTGTTGCGTGTATATTGTCATATTTCTGAGCTGTGTGTTTTCCTTCCAAGAATGCATCTTCAAGGTTCTTATAGAGGTTCATGTCAAACTGAAGTCTGATATGTGTAGGGAGACTGTTGTAAAAGTTCAGTTGAAGCCCTGGCTAGTCAAAGCTAATGGTGCTGGGAGCCTGGTCACGTAAGCTTTTGTATGCTGCAATATAGCCCTCAATTGTTTCTTTCATTTTGAAGGTTTGAAGTTCTGTCATGATCACCACATCAGAATCCTTCATGGCAAACTTTTTGAGGAAGGCAGCTTTGAACATGTCCCAATTTTCATTTTGGGCAGGGTGTTGGTCAAGTCATTTCCTTACAAAACAAGAGACAGCTCCCGTGACACAGAGAGAGACTTTTCTGTCCCAGAGACTGTGAGGGTAGCCTACTTGTGTGAACTTGCTTTGTGTGCTGTTGATCCAGAGGTTGGTGTTCTCCCAGCGTAATCCTGTGAACGTCCCAATTTCTGCTGAGTGCAGACGTTGAAATACAATGTTAGGTATCTTGGGTGGCTGCAGGCTTGCAGCAGTTGGAGGCAGGTTCAGGAGTTTACAAGCATAGAGAAGATTGCACTGTTTGGTGGGGACAAGAACATTGTTGAAGATGGTGAAACCTGTAGGGAAGTTTTGTCCTTCTTTGTTATCTCTCCAGTCTGCAAGGAGGGCCATTTGTTGGATCTTTTTCTTAGGAGGAATTTTTCCTTAAAGTTGTGTAGGTGTGAATAACCTACCTGTGCTACCACTGTTGGGTATATACTTCTGGAAAGCATAATAAACAAGATAAAGGGGAAAATCAATAAGAGAATGATACTTTATTGAATATGAATATAGGATAATATATAGTATCATGACAAGCCACATGCTGTCCATGTATGTCATGGAAGTCATGGGACTTATCTGAGTAATGTTCCTCTTAGGTCATGAGGCTTATTCAAGTTGTGTTCCGCTTAGGATCTGGATTGTTTGATCCCAGTAATAGATGGCCAAATGTTAGTAGTGCCACTGACTTAATGGTTAGTTGGTGAGCCATTCAGTGACTCATTCAGTGAACTACTCGGGGTGTTAATTCCCTGAGAGGGAGTAATTGAAGATGTTGCGACACTTTTATTTTTAAAAAAACAGGAAAAAACATCTGTCTGTAGATGTGTACGGAAACAATTCTGGAAAAATTGTACCCTAGACAGTTTCCTGGAATCATTTCCAGATCTGAGGCAGATGGCTGCTTTTTTTATAAAGCAGCCATTGTTTCATATCTGCTGCAGCCCTAATTGCCGCAAGCAGGAAGCACTTTGGACCCCGTTTTTCCAGGTGGTGGCGCTTAAGCCATGACTTTGACAGCTTGCCAGAAAATTGGTTGGTATAAAAACAATTGATGGGACATCTTTCTGCCCCTATTTTTAGGAGCCACAAATACTTTTTCGGGGTTTTTAATATTTTTATTTAAACCTTTTATTTTTCCATCTTTATCTATTGATTCTTAATTCATATAATATTGACCCAGTATTCAGTTTTGAGTGAACTTTGGCACACTAGGCTGTAAATATTGGCGCCAATTTTCACTTTATATATTAAATTAAAGAACCCCAAAAACCTTCTGTGCTGGGTGTATTTTCAGAAAATAAAATTTTTATCATTTTAATTTACATTCCAAATTTAAAAAGGATAAAGTTCTTTTTCATTTGTAACTGTTGCAAGGTGTTTTATGATTCAAAGCCAACTTTGATACATTGTTTGTGTAGTAGTGACTTCTAAATATTGAATATTCAGGCTACAGAAGATCAGGTAACTTATGCCACCGGAAAAACGATCGCCTTGAGATCTTATGGCAGCAGCAGCTAGTTAAGCTGGAAGTAAAATCAAAAATAAGCTGCAGAACAAGCAATTATTTATTATCATGAGTTAAGGACAAATTAAATATTAATGCTGATGGTTATCTTTTATCAGATATCGGAGCTGATTTCGAGATTGCCAGTGTTGGTTTGGGAGTAGGATGTTTCGGCCCAGACGCCGCTCACTCCCGGCTCTGGACCGCTACAGCCAGAACGGCAAATAATATATTTTAATATTTAAACTAATTCTTTGACACAAGTGGCATAGAGCCAGAAACCGGCCGCGGCTAGTTGGAACTTGGCCGAAGCAGCCCTAGTGGAGGTCATGTAGTTTATCAAATTCCAAGCTAGAGCCTCACATGACGAATGGATTTTGGTGAGAAGCTACCTTATGATAGCATTTCATGTTGAAGTTGGACAATCTTCTTTTTCGGATGTACCCAATTGAACCGATTTGCAATAGATTATTTATTTAAGGAACTAAATTAGACCAATCGAACTTTCATTTATGTAGCAGACATTTCCGCTTTTCTAATTTGTGCTTAAAATTCATTCTACTGTGTTGTGGTGAACAACAAATATGTAAAATTGGTAGTAATTAATCAACCAAGAGATAGAGGTTTATTTGCATGGTTCAGCTATTTAAAGGGAAATTAGGGGATTTGCGGATTTCGAATAACGGTCGTTCGAATGTGTTCACCGCAACAACTGGTTATATGACTTCAAAATGATGAATAGTTCTGGTGCGGAGATTATTATGTCAATAGTGGGATGCTTTGGAGGTCCGAGATTCCGTCCAATAGATTATTCGTAGCGCGATAAGGAAAAACGGAAGACCGCAATGGACTTGAGTAACCAGGCTTGTCTCTACAAGTATTTTTACAGCGAAAGAGACTAGCTAAATTAAATGTGACTTTTAAATCTTGCAGATTGGGGATGATTTGGCGATTACACTAATCATACCTGTTTTAGACTAGATATCGTGACGTTTCCAATCAAGTGTTGATTAAGAAGAAGGGGGTCCTAGATCTTTCAGAGACGCCTGGTTTTAATATTGATTCGTTAATAGGTATATTAAGTTGTGAGCCATACAAACTAATTACATTTTCTTTATTGATTACATATAAACTTTTCCTATCTATTTCAATCTTTGATTCCATAACTTTTATAAGCATGACCAATCCCACACTCCACGAAAAACAGACTGTCTCATTTACTGAATGTGACTTTGGCTTTGGTCTAGCCGACTACAGCGGCCAGCCCGAAGAAGAAATCCAAGTCGTCTGCCATGACTTGCCATGCGATCCAAATGCCACATTGGAACTCAGTGCCCTTGACATGTGTATGCCACGCACTTGGATGCCATTCACATATGCCTTTGAGAACACAAAAAACCAACCAGATTTCATGAGTCCAGAGAAACTGAAGGCATCTCTGGCCAAAGCCCTTGCCATTGTCCCCGCCCTTTCCGGAAGACTGACATGTGAGAGCGGTGGCTCAGCCTTTGACTTCTTCATGCCCAAGGCCCGCACCCACATTCAACTCAACAACAAGGGAGCATGGTTTGCCACTGACAACATGAAAACCCCATTCAGCGATATGAGATACAAGTATCTTGGCAAGGTGCTGCTCCCCGGCCAGTTCCTATTCAACCGGCTTCAAGCCACCATTCTGAAAGCCAAGCAGGGAAAACATGATGTACCTCTCTTGGGAATCAAAGCTGTTTATTTCAACTGTGGGTCAGTTGTAATGACTGTCTACACCAACCACCTTGTGTGTGATGGAACTGGGATGCACAGATTCATGCATGTATGGGGGCAGCTGACCAAGGGTGACACCCCTGACCCCCTAACTGATAGCCGCCACTTTGTTGCCAAGGTCCCCCGACTTGAACACAAAGATGCAGCTGAAGCTCAATGCCGGTTTGAGCAGGAGATGCCACCTCATCCTCTCTTGACTGACATGGTAATCTGTGATATCTCCATCCCCAATACCCGGCTTAAAGCGCTAAAGGACGAGATCAATGCAAAGATTGCACCAGAGTGGGTATCAAGCGATGACGTCTACTTCACTGTCCTTACCCGCATGCTGCTTCGCTCCCGCAACAACGGGGTTGAACCTCTGTTTGTCCGTACTGCCAACATCCGCAAGAAACTTGGCTTGAACGAATCTGACTTTGGGAACTTTGTTGGAGTCCTCCGAGATGGTCCAGTGAAGATGGATACCATCTTGAACTCTCCCCTCGAAGAAGCAGCCCTCTACAACCGACGCACCTTACAGGATTTCCTGGGCAAGAAGGTTATCCGGTCAGTGCGTGAGTATGTATCGGTTGACATATCCACTGTCCCCGAGCAGCTGAACAACATAGTCGGAGCCCGCGATCTTGGTGTCACCAGCTTAGCGGGCTTCTGTCCAAAGTTGATTGACTTTGACAACTCACCTGCCTTCTACTTCTTTGGGTGTTATTACTACAATGGTGCGTTTGTCATCAACCCCATATTTGATGGAAGATTCAATGGAGCCATGTGTGTTGATGAATCAATTGTAGATACCTTCACTTGCGACCCTGAAGCTAAACATCTTGGGTTTGAAATCACACCCATGAAGAAGTATATCTTCTTGTGAGCTCCCAGTCATACTGAACAGATTTTTGCTTGATGTTAAAAGCTTGGTGCAGAAAATTTGGGGTGCACAAAAACTCACATTCAAACTGTGTTTCATTTGATTTCCCCATTTTTCATTGCATTACAATTAAACGCTAAACTACACTATATTCTGGGATATTTTTGTTCAAAATTAGGTAGCACTGATTTTAATTTAATACACTTTCCAAGTGCATAACCACTAACTCTAAAGTGATCTACTCAAGTATATCTTTAAGTTGGTACATTAAATTGTCAGAATTTAACATCCTCCATGTTGAAAATTCCCCAAAAAATATTTTTGTATAATTGTTTTGAATAAATTTTTTACTTAAATAATTTTTCTTAATGTTTAAAGTTAAATTAACTTTGACTTTAAAGTTTTAAGTAAAATTGAAAAAAATAAAGCCAAAATAACTTTTAGGATTGTTGACATTAAGGATGTTACATTCTAACAGCTTAAATTCTGACAGTTGCCTGATTGTCTGGTCAAATGCACATAGAATAAGAATTTCAGCTTTTTAAAGGCTTACATTTGCCAACAGTAGCAACCTTGAATCATTGAAACTGTGTAGTCATTGAACTAAATGCCAGAAAATCCTGATTAATTAGGGGTTGTAAAGTTACCCCCTTTAGCTTTGGATAGTACAATCTTCCTGCAACGCACAAAGAAAACTGCTCAGAACCCATCTAAACCTCTTAATTCCTTTGAGGTTTTAGCTCACACAATTGACAAGAGATTTGTATTGGCTTATCTCTCTCAGGTGATAACTACCAATGCCCAGATTTTTGTGCTTACTTGGGAAGAATCCCCGATTAATTTGGACTACTTGTTGACTTAGTTCTGCCCTCATTTAAAACAGATAAGATTTAATCAATCAAGTTGTGCTTCTGCTAAATCAACAAATTCCAATCAAACTGGATTAAATGCTCCCCTAAAGCACCTTATATGCACTAGCAAATCAGAGGTGAAGCCGTAATGTTGTAACTGAACCAATGAGGATTCAGCATTTAAGTTGGGGAAGACAACAGTCCAATAGAAAGGACAAGAATGAATAGAATAAGGTATTGTTTATTGTAGAATATTGTGAGTAATATACCATGTGGGAAAAGCCACAAGGCTAAAAGGGGGTGGCATAGTGGCATGTAAGGTTTGAAGCCAAGGAATAACTTATGCGGGGATCAGCAGGTCAAATTGGTAGTGCTCCTAATTAGGAGAAAGTGCCCGCCATTTGGCATTGCCATCAGATTGGTCCATGTTGTTAGACACATCAAGGGGTGACTCATCAAGCGCCCCCTGTGTATTGTAAAATACATTGGTGGGTGAGTCTAAAAACTTGGTTGTAACACCCCCCTTGCCCCTTGCTTGTCATCAGATACCAGGATCAGAGTCTGCAAAAGTTCTGGGAAAGTCTGCACAAATAATCTTTGTGGGGGGATGGCTCGGCAGGGGCGCAAGCAATCATGGTGGAGTTTCTTGGTATTTCCTTGGGCATCTTTGAGTTGATAGGTGTGGTTGTCATAGACTGCAGCTATCTTAAAGGGCCCTAGGTGGTTGGGTTCTAATTTGGCTGAATTGGGGTTGAGGGTGTAGACGGGGTCACCTACAACATACCTGGTCTCAAGGTGTTTTGTCCCCCCCTCAATCTGTTTGTGCTCAATGTCTCAAGCTTTGGCACGCCACTGGCTCAGGGAGAGGGTAGTTGTCAGGGGAGGGTTTCCTGGAACCATGGATTGTAATTTCCCTTGTTCTACTCCCTTCAATCTGTCAGGTGTCCCAAAGGCCAGGGCGCTGGGGCTGAACCCAGTGCCCATGTTGATTCTTGCTCATAAGATAAGTAGAGTGTTGAGCAGGTGTTTATTCCATGCGGTATTGGGATGCTCCTGTGAGAGCTTGGCAATCAGTTAGACCAGTGAGCCATTTAATTGCTCTATGTGTTTATTAGCTTGCAGATGGTATAGTTGTGACTATTTTTTGGAGGGCATTCTGACGTAGTACGCCTTCATGACTTGCCCTACAATTTCAGGCCCACCATCTGTGATAAGACGTTTGGGTCGCTCAAAGCAGGCCACAATTTCTTTGCCAATAAAGTGGGTGATGGTGGTTACAGTGTGGTTAGTGATTGCCCATGCTACTGGCCAATGGGTGAAATAATTGATGGCTGCAATGATGTACTTCTTGCCTAGCCTATCTTTGGGAAGAGTTCCAACAATTTTGAGGGCCCACTGTTAAAAGGGTTCCATGGCTTCAATGAATAGGACAGACTTGGGAGGTGCAGGTTTAGATGTGTTCTTTTCGTACAACGCACATGTTTTGAGGAGGTTTAAGATTTCTTGGCACGTACAAGGCCACCAAACCTTATGCTTCATGATTTATAAGAGGTTACATTCTCTGATGTGCCCCAAGGTGCTAAGGATCTAGTCTTGGGCAGCCAGCCCATTGTTTTCTGGGGTAATTTGGGCCGGTGTTTTTTACAGGTAAAGCCCACCACAAGAGAGGAGCTAACTTAAAAAGGTAGGAGAAGGACTTCCTCACCCAGGACCACAGGCCAGCAGCCAGGATTATAGTGTCAATCACCCCTGTGAGGATGATGTACACAATCCTGAATAGCTTGCCTGTGTGGTCAGTTGGACAGTTGGGTGAGGAGGTGTGCATAGGCTTGGGGGTCACAGGCAGTTTCATGTGGAGGTTGTAGGAAGAAAAGGTAGTTGAAAATTCCTCTAAACAACTTGGGTGTTGAGAAAATCCACAGGACTTGACAGTTGTATCTAACTGCAGATTGTATACAGGCCAAAGGATCTAGTTCAAATATTTTCTCTGGGGTTTAGTCCTTATATTCAGGTTTCAAAGGATAATCTGTGAAGTGAATGGGGCCAAAGGGTACACCTGGAGGACAGAAATCTGCAGGCAGAGAGACAGGAGGGCCAGGAGATCTTGTACTGAATTGATAGATGGCAAATAAAAAATAAGGCAGTAGCTGTGTAAACCAAAATAACATAACCTCTATTCAAAAATGGCAATAAGGTTTGAGCACGGAATCTATAGGCATATATAGCATCCTGCCTTCAAACTTAGTATTTTACATAAGAGCTTTATTAAAATATCAGGGAAAATGCAGGCAGGGGGCCAGGAGGCCCAGATGCAGGAGCAGGAGCAGCAAAATGGCACCTTGTCTGGGTGTTCTTTCATTGGTCATAATGTCCAAATTGGTCACTCAATTTTCTTGATTTTGGGTTGTGGTCACAGGATTGGGCCTAAAGCCTGTGTTTTCCTTTGGCAATTGAATCTGATTGGTTACCTGAGAGGGTTTTAAGTTCATAAAGTTCACAGAAGAACTTTTCTGCCTTCATTAGGCAATTTGAGAAGCTCCTTCTTGAGCATCACCATAGTCAAACCTGTGCTGGTATTCTGACTTTGGGACTTAGCAAGGGCTTCAGCCTGCAGAGGCTCAGTCTCAAGAAAATGCGGGTGGGCCCTTGGTCCATGGGACTGACGGCCCGCGAGAATCCAGGGTCAGGGTTCAAATCCCACTCTTGGACCTGAGTTTCCAGAGGGGAAAGAATTTTCAATCCTGACACAAGGTGCAGTGGTAGTGTAGTATTGTATCCCCTTGCTGGGTAGTGATAATATAAGGCATCTTCTCACCTGTCTCTGTTCAGCAACAGACGTTATCAGCATCAGTAGTGAACTGGCTCTTGTTGTCCTTTAACTTGGAAAAAGTCACTTAATTGAGGCCTTTATAGTGGGTTGCTTCAGGACGTAGGTAGAGCATTGGTTAGTCTGGATCTAAGCTGTTGTCTCCTGGAATGGACACTACATATAATCTGGAGAGGGTGTCAGCTGTGACAAGCTCCTTTCCAGGCTTGTATTCAATGCGTAATTGGTAGGAAGACATATGTTCAACCCAGCATGTCTGACATTATGTCAAATGGGACTGCTTATTGACGTACTGGAGCAACTTGTGGTCTATCAGGACAAGGGGTGGAAAGGTGTCCCCTTCCAGGTAACAACAGCATTTCTCAACACAGTGCAAAGTTGCTGCTAACTCTTTGTCATGTATGAGGTAGTGTTGCTCTGAGTTGGTGAGCTTCCTGTATTCATAGGCCACGGAGAGGAAGACACCTTCATCAGTTTCTACCCATAGCACACTCCCTATGGCTCTGTCAGAGGCATCAGTCATGAGTTTGTACTGGTGGTTTCAATTGGGGAATTGCAATACAGGCAAAGCTGTAAGTTTTTGCTTCAATGTCTCAAAGGCTTGATCTCTGGCAGGAGTCCAATGAAAGTGTTATTTAGTGTTAAGGAGCTCAGTGAGGGGTGCAATTAATTCCCTGCAATTGGGAATAAACTTGCGCACGTAGGCAACCATGCCTAAGAATGTATGCACCTGACCCACATTGGTGGGAGGTGGCATGCTTGTGATTGCCTTGATTTTGGCAGGGTTGGGCTTTATCCCCTGGGAAAATATGGTGTGCCCAAGGAACAAGAGCTCCAACTTGAGGAATTTGCATTTGAAAAGCTTGGCCTTTAACTTCTTTTTATAAAGGGTGTCAAGGACAACACAGAGGTGTTGGAGATGCATGGTTTGATCTTGACTGAAGACAATAATTTTGTCAAGGTAAAAAACCACATATTTTCCAATCAGTTCCTCAAATGCTTTGTTCATCAATGTGGTAAAGGTGAAGGGGTTTTAGTCATTCCAAAGTTCATGATACAACACTCAAACAAACTGTAGCGTGTGCAGAAGGCAGTTTTTGCCTCATCTCCTGGTGCAATGCGGACCTGATTGTACCCTGAAGTGAGATCAATCTTACTGAAGACCTTTGCACCTAAAAGTGTATCAAAGACATTTTCAATTAGCAGTAAGGGGTATTTTTTGACTGTCACCTTGTTTAGGGTGCGGTAATATGTGACCAATCAATGGTGCCATCCTTCTTGGCTACAAAGAAGACTGCAGCCCTGTATGGCAAGAGATAGGGGCATATGAATAATTTATCAAGTGCATCCACAAAGTGTTGAAAGAGAGTCTTGTCTTCCTTGGGTGTCAGAAAATAAAGGGGGCACCTTGGGCAGTGACCCTTGTAGTTGTACAGCATGTTGTATCTCCCATGTAGGAGGTAGTTGGTCCAGTGTTTTGGTGAAAACACCCTTATATTCCTCAAGGAGTACAGCAAGTGCTGGTAAAGATGAAGTGGTTAAGAGAGGGGCCGTAAGTGGGTTGGTGTGGATAACTTCAACTGAGTATTGATTAAAGTATAGTTTCCTCCCTTGAAATCATATGTACCCGTTTATGTGATTCTGACAAACACAGTATCATGGAGTAACTTTCTCATTTTAATAGGATAGATCTGGAAACCCACCCCATTTCTGTTAAGGGTGATTACAGATGTATCTCAGTCAATATAGGGACAGTTGTGCTGCAGCCAGTCAAGACCAGAAATGGTGTTGTGGCTGAGCCCTACCCTGGTTGGCCCAGAGAGCATAGCCTGGATGTTCCCCATCCTCACAGAGAAGGGTACCGTCTCATGGGTTATTGCTACTCTACGGGAGTCAGCCACTTGTACTGCCTTGAACCTGCTTAGTACTTGGTCTAGTTGTTGAGAGTTGGCAAACACCTGGTCAACCATAGATTGATTGGCCCAAGTATCTACCAATAGTTTGTGGGTGTTCCCATGGAAATGGAAGGGATAGGCCAAGCAAGTTACTTTATTTGAAGAATGGCTTGCTTGGAGTACAGGGTTGCTGCTGTGGACCTGGAATGTGTCAAGAGTTTCAAAATCATGCACATTGTAATCACAGGGGTTCTTTGTGAGGAGGGATTGAGATTAAGGGTCAAGTGGTGTTGCAGAACCTCTTGTTTCTACAACCCCCAGGATTTTCCTGGGTCCTCAATTTGTGCTAATTGGAGTTCTCCCTTGCAGAGACGCTTACCCCCATTCTCTTGTTGGTGGGACTGGCAGCAGTCTACCTGATTGTGGGCACTACCAGGTGCGGGACAAGACTGGGGTGGCGTGTCATTGGACCTACAGAATCCCATAGAATCTGATTATTGGCCTCTAAAATGGACTTGTAGCAGCCATCAATGAAGGTACAGCTCCCTACAGGAACCCACTTGCAGATATGGGGGTTGAGCCCATTGACTATTAGAGTAAGGAGCATGACATTCCTATCAGATACAGCTTCTGGGGTGGCAGCAAGGGCTTGTTGCTAAGATGCAAGATATTCAGGGACAGACCCTGTCTGTTTAAAGGCCAGAAGGGGAGTTTCTACCACAATAGGTTAAAAGGTTTGTTGTAGCAGGACTTTGTGGTGTCTCTTAACAACACCCAAGTGACATCTATCTCTTGGCTGGCCCAGTTAGTAAACAACACTGCAGCAGGCCCTGTAAGGAGCCCAGGAGCAGTGGCAACCCACATGGGTTCAGACACTTGGCAAATACAAAGAAAGGTCTTGGTAGAATGGAGCCAACTGACAATGTCAGCTCCTTCAACACCACCTGAAAAAGACTCAAGTTGGAGATTTAGCATGCACTGAGAAAGGTCTAATTGGGGCAGGATGACACTTGCATTGCACTGCCTGAGGCAGAGTCAATTGTACACGCTTGTGAGTACCAGATGATCTTGGTAGATAACATACCCCTCAGGGATGTCCCCCTTGAGGATTGGAAGGAAATTTTCTTGATGGGGAGTAGCCTTAAAGCCCGTACTCTGTCCCTTCTTGGAGAGGGTTTTTCTTTTAGATAGGTTGTGAACCTATCACTGCTACCACTGTTGTAACTTAACAAATAGAGTTCAGTATTTGATTGGGGAAGACAATAGTCCAATAGAAAGGACAGAAATGAATAGAATAAGGTATTGTTTATTGTAGAATATTATGATTAACATACTTTATGGGGAAAGCCATAAGGCCACAGGGAGTGGCATAGTGGCGTGTTCCATGTAAGGTTTAGAGCCAAGGAATAAACCGTGCAGGGATCAACAAGGTCAAATTGGCAGTGCTCCTAATTAGGAGAAAGTGCCTGCAGTTCAAGATTGCCATCAGATTGGTCCATGCCATTAGATAAGTCAAGGGGCAACTCATCAAGCGCCCCCTGTGTATTGTAAGATATATTGGCAGGCAAAGAGGGAAACTTGGTTGCAACAGTAGCCTTGGCAGTGAATATCACCCTGGTTTCCCTTGTACTTCTCCCACCTTGGCAGTACACAAGAAAGTTCTGGACGCTCTGGGCAAGCTCTAGCTGAGCCTTTCTGCTGAATCCTCCTCTATGGACGCTCTCATTTCTGACACTCAATGCTCTGTTGCCCTCCTTGACGCCCTCAATGGTGATGTCCACCTTTGGGTTTACTCTCTAATTTGGCAAGGTCAGTAGTTGGGAGACACATCTTCTCTGCTTACTCTGGTATTCTCCGCGGTGGCTGCCCTGGGGTCTAGAGCCTCTGTCATCTTTAAGACTTTGCACTCAAAGGGCCTGGCTCCAGATCTCCCCACCTACGTGAAATGCTTTGCAGTGAAGGCTGCCTCCTTATCCCTCCCTGTTAAGGTGGAAGTATCCATATTTTTCCACTCCCTTGATCCTGTCTCTGAAGACAAGCGGGCATGAGAACCTGCTTCATTTTCTCTTGAGAAGGTCTTTGCTTTGGCCTGTAAGCTGGGTGCTAAGCCAGTCTATCTTCCCAAGCAGAGCATTCTTGCAACCCTGCCTGCCGCAAAGTCTGCCTCTCCCACCAAGGTGACCAAGCCTCCCAAGACGGCTTTCATCAATGTGATGTGCTATCTTGGTCAGGTTCCCAACTGGTCAACCTCATTGGTGGCACTTCCCATGTTTGCTGCTTTGGCTTTCATCTCAGATGTGATGTCCACAGACCCCTCTAGTACCATCTTGGCCCTCCAGAATAAAGAAGAATTATCTTTATTTCTTTTCAATGCCACCTTTTATACAAAGACACAGAAAGCTAAGGCAACAGTACTGGTAGACACTAGAGCAGCTGGCAACTTCATGGATCTTGGCTTTTCCCAATCCTCAGGTCTCTTCCACTTTCCCTCAGTTTTTTTCTGGTTGCTAGCAAGGTACCCATACTTAGTTATCCCCTTTCTAGCCCTCTTAGCTACTGTAGGGGCAATCACATTTTTTTCAGCAAGTTCTCTGCTGCTGAGGATCTGTTGTACCCTGTGATAGTGGGGGTGGGATGGTGGAGGTGTCATCTGGTCCAGATTGATGTTCTCTCTAACAAGTTGCACTTCTCACTTGATGGCGTCCTGGACTCCTTCTTGCTGCTCCTGTCTGGGAAGGATCCTCCTGATTTGTGTCTATCTCTCCAGGCATCTCCTAAAACTCCTCCTCCCTTTGTACTTCTGGGTATGTTGGTTCCTTTCAAGGACGCCTTTGATGTCACCTTGTCAAATGTCCCCCTCCCACTCTTACTACAACCTCATGTTTAAGCTTACTGTGGACCTGGTCAAAATTGATGCTCCCATGTACCTGCTCAGAAAACTTGAGGACAAGGCCCTTGTTGCCTGGTTGGAAAACATGCTTGCTAAGGGGTGAATTGTGAATAATGCTTCCTCATTCAACTCACTGTTGGTCTTTTCTAAGAAGTCCAACGGGTCTATCCGCTCTTGTGTAGACTATACCCTGCTCAACAATGTGAAGGTTCCTGATTGCTATCCGCTCCCTCTGGAGGCGTCTATTGTTAAGTCCATTGCTAAGTCTTGGGTGCTCTCTAAGATTGATCTGGTTAATGCTTTCAACCAGGTGCATGTTGCTGAAAGTGATAAGTGGTTGCCAGCTATTAAAACCAGGTGTGGTTGCTTTCAGTTCAAGGTGATGCCTTTTGGTCTCAAGAACACTCCAGCCATCTTCCAGAGAGTCATCAAGGAGGCCTTGGGTGACCTACGCTTCTCCTGTGGTGTGGCCTATATTGACAACAACTTGATCCACTCACCCATCTCTGAGAAACACACTAAAGACTTGGTGGCAGTGGAGTCTGCTCTTCACAAGGCACACCTTTTTATCAACCCTATTAAGTGTGAGTTCTTCAAGTCCAAAGTCACGTTCTTGGGTAACCTGGTCCTGAAGGATGATTACACAGTGTCTTCATAAAAGACTAAAGCCCTCCAGGAATGGGCTACATCCAGGAACCAGAAGGAGCTGCACTGCTTCCTGGGAACAATGATCTTTCTCAATAAGTTTTCCTCAGCCATCTTGGAGCTTGCGGCCCCCTATATCCCCTTGCAGGCAAGAACACCACCTTCAACTGGACTCCCAAGTGCCAGCGCGCTTTTGAGGCAGTCAAGAAGATCTTTGCCTCTACCCCAGCTCTCTGGCACACAGACACCAACCAGCTCTTCATTATGACCTGTGATGCCTCCAACATTGCTGTGGGCGCTGTCCTCCTGCAGGGGCATGACAGGCAGGAGCTCCCTGTGGCCTACTTCTCCAGGAATTTTGCTCCCAATGAGTATTCCTGGGCAGTCTTTGAAAAGGAGCTTCAAAATTTAGTGGACACTATCATCCACTGGTGCCACCACCTCCAGGGTGCCCAGCACAAGTTTGTAGTTTGCACAGATCACAAAGCCCTTGGCTACTCCAGGAAGCCTCATAAGCTCTTCCTTCAATAGGCTTGTGTTATGCAAACCCTGTAAGGGTACAAGTTCCTCTATGAGTTTTTCAAAGGCAAACTGAACATCCTCCTGGACCTCTTCAGTTGTAACCTGGCTATGTACCCAGTGTGTGAAGTCAAGCTTCCCCTTATAACTCTTATTCTTGAGTCTCAAGTGGCCTATTCCCCCTCCAGCATATGGTCCTTGTTGCCTCTCCCCCTGCTTATGCTGTTGCCCTTTGCTTCTTGGCGCCCCCTTCAGGACATCCTGCTCTCTCTCCCAGGAACCCTCTTTCATGATGTACTCCTGGCCCAATTTTTCTCTCCAGATGGTATGACTCTCCATTCCAAGCTCACTCCTGAGCACCCAAAAGAGGGGAAATATGTTCTAAAGGGAATCATAGTTTACCAAAACAAGAGGATTTGGGCTCCAAAAAGCTTGCTCTGGCATGTCATGACTGAGCATCATGATCCTCCTCTGTTTGGGCGCCTGGGTACAAAGAAACTCCTAAAGCTCATCAGGTGTACCTACAGCTGTTTTGGAATTACCAAGGGCAAGAGAAAGGGAGTTCCTAAGCAAGGAGCTTGTTACATTCTTCCAAGAGCTGTACACTCCAAAAGAAGAACATACCTAAGAAAATTTCATGGTCTGTGGAGCAAATGCTAGAATGATGGTCAGAAAAGTCCTGGAGGAGTTTGAAGGACTAAAGGCATGGTATAATGGGATAGGATTAGAACTCAGTCACTTGAAGAATGTCACCCCAACCCAGCCAGTCCCTGGCTTTGATCTGGGACACCCAACAGCCACCTTCCAGGAGAAGGAGCACCACATTGACTATGCCCTAGACTGCCAACATCACGTGGTGACCATGCTCACCAGTTGAATTCCCTTTGGATTGGTCCTTTGGGATTCATTTTCAATTGAGGTTCTGGGCACACCATCTTGCTGCTTTTCATAGATTTTACCTCTTCCTGTGCCAAGTTTCTCTGTATTTATGACCCCTACTGGACATTCTAGAAGGGATGATGTCATTATGGGCTTATCCAGAAAGTTTCAATTCTTCCTGTGGCTAGTTCAGATATCAAAGATGATGGTTACTCTCCCCTGTCTGCTATTTGTCAAGTTATCAATACCCTAAAAGGGTTGAATTGGATTCCTGTCCCTTCAGTAGTCTCAGCCAAATTTTCTTGCCCTTCCTAGAGATGCATTATGGATATTCTGGATCTCCAGGACCTGAGGTAGATCAGTTATTTATTCCTGGAGACTAACCTCTGGATTAGTAAGAAACTGATCCTATGGTTGTAATCTACTTGTTAATACCATTGGCTACGTCTAAAAAAGCACCTGAAAAGAATGAGAATAATTTAGAAAAGCATTATTGAGGGTATTATTGAGCTGGATGATGATCCAATCCAGGTGATGGTTCAAGTTAATCCTGAAACAATCCATGGAAATCAAGGCATGTGTTTTATCTTCAAATGCTTTGGGATTGCTTGGGTTCATTCCTAAGCTAGCGCAAGGAGAAATGATAAACATAATGTCAAAACAGCAGGCTTGAACTGCCAGAAAGGTTCCAATCAAGCAGGTTTGTGAGCCGCAATCCAATTACCTGGCCACTTGAAGCCAGACTAGGAAGTCAACTCAAATTGCCAAATCCAACAACATGAACAAATGCTGATCCCCTACGGCAGATACCTTATTTTGGCACTTGACTCATTACCAGGATCAAGCCACCCCCCTTCACCATCCAACTGTGTGATCAATGCAATCCTGTTCCTGTTATCCTTGATTCACAATGACTATATAATCACTATCTCTTAATAAAGATTATTATCTAGTTTTTAAATACTTTTCCCCTTGTAACTCTTCTAAAACAGCACAGTTACAACAATAATATAGATCTTTGGATCTTTTATGGTAGCCCAAGTTTAAAGCAGGTGGAGTAAAGCTTCTTGATATAAAATTTTGAAAAGATGCTATGATGTTCTAGATCACTTGTTATAAAGGTATAGACTTTCCTAAAATATATTATATTTGCCATGTCTGGTATTCTAAACATGCTTTAAAGTATTGGAATTTTAGGTTTATATTAAAGGCTGTAGATTTAAATTGGGTTGGGGAGTTTTAATCTAATGACCATATTTTTAGACAGCTGCTAAAGGATAAATTAGAAGTTTGGCAGTGCCAAGGCCCCTGCACATTTGTGAGGATTGGTTGGCTTGGTATTACACCAGCCAATCATCTAGTTGCCTAGATTGATCCAGCAATGGAACCTTCCGTTGACCAGCCTTGTTTGCTATAGCAGAAAACTACACTGAAAGGCTTGTAGCTTTTCTGCTCATCAAAGGGTTATGGTCAGGGGGTTTGGTGAGTTTTGCGCAAAGCTATAGTGATTAAACTTTTGTTAAATTGTACAGCTGTCAACAGCCAAAAGTGGGCCCTTTTTGCTATTGCCTGGCTACATATTATTGGAATGTATAATTAAAATAGATTTTTAATAAATTTGTAGAGGACTTCAAAACAATGGCTAATCCTGGCAGGTGCTTGTCTAGTTAACAGTAGTCTGGGTTAGAGGTCCAGTCAATGGGACATCTGTAATGCATAAGGAAAAATGTAGGGTTGTTAAAATATATGCTTCCAGATTTGTCTTCACAGGCGTTTTTACTCAGAACCTGCTCCATCTCCAACAAGTTTGCCCAAGAATCAATTCCTGTTAAGCTAAACCTACTTCAAAAATGTTTAGATTGAATTTATTATTAGACTTATTGAAATGATATCATAAAGCGGCTGCTAGAAAAAACGTTGACGGAAATAGGGTGGGAACTGTTACAATGGGTGACTAGTAAATGGTAACTGCTAGGCCTGCCAGATTGAGAAGGATCTGGCAATATACCTGTATTGAATTAAACACATGACGTTTCCAATTATATATGAAAAGAATGGGAGATTATTTAGAGGCACTTTTCAATTCCCTAAATTTCTCAAAGACGTATGGTTTAAATATTGCTTTACTAAAACCATATTGACTTGTGAGTCATAGACCCACATTCACCTTTTACTTATCATCCCCTTTGCTACCTTCATATATATTCCAATCTTTGATTTAATAGATTTTATAACCATGACCAATCTCACACTCCACAAAAAAACAGACTGTCTCCTTTGCTGAATGTGACTTTGGCTTTGGTCTAGCCAACTACAGCAGCCAGCCCAAAGAAGAAATCCATGTTGTCCGCCATGGCTTACTGTGTGATCCAAATGTCACATTGGAACTCAGTGCCCTTGACATGTGCATGCCACACACTTGGATGCCATTCACATATGCCTTTGAGAACACAAAAAACCAACCAGATTTCATGAGTCCAGAGAAAATGAAGGCATCTCTGGCCAAAGCCCTTACCATTGTCCCCGCCCTTTCCAGAAGACTGATATGTGAGAGCAGTGGCTCAGCCTTTGACTTCTTCATGCCCAAGGCCCACACCCACATTCAACTCAACAACAAGGGAGCATGGTTTGCCACTGACAACATTAAAACCCCATTCAGCAATATGAGATACAAGTATCTTGGCAAGGTGCTGCTCCCTGGCCAGTTCCTATTCAACCGGCTTCAAGCCACCATTCTGAAAGCCAAGCAGGGAAAACATGATGTACCTCTCTTGGGAATCAAAGCTGTTTATTTCAACTGTGGGTCAGTTGTAATGACTGTCTACACCAACCACCTTGTGTATGATGGAACTGGGATGCACAGATTCATGCACGTATGGGGGCAGCTGACCAAGGGTGACACCCCTGACCCCCTAACTGATAGCCGCCACTTTGTTGCCAAGGTCCCCCGACTTGAACACAAAGATGCAGCTGAAGCTCAATGCCGGTTTGAGCAGGAGATGCCACCTCATCCTCTCTTGACTGACATGGTAATCTGTGATATCTCCATCCTCAATACCTGGCTTAAAGCGCTAAAGGACAAGATCAATGCAAAGATTGCACCAGAGTGGGTATCAAGCGATGACGTCTACTTCACTGTCCTTACCCGCATGCTGCTTTGCTCCCGCAACAACGGGGTTGAACCTCTGTTTGTCTGTACTACCAACATCCGCAAGAAACTTGGCTTGAACAAATCTGACTTTGGGAACTTTGTTGGAGTCCTCCAAGATGGTCCAGTGAAGATGGATACCATCTTGAACTCTCCCCTCAAAGAATCATCCCTCTACAACCAACGCACCTTACAGGATTTCCTAGGCAAGAAGGTTATCCGGTTGGTGCATGAGTATGTATTGGTTGACATATCCACTGTCCCTGAGCAGCTGAACAACATAGTTGGAGCCTGCAATCTTGGTGTCACCAGCTTAGCGGGCTTCTGTCCAAAGTTGATTGACTTTGACAACTCACCTGCCTTCTACTTCTTCGGGTGTTGTTACTACAATGGTGCATTTGTCATCAACCCCATATTTGATGGAAGATTCAATGGAGCCATGTGTGTTGATGAATCAATTTTAGATACCTTCACTTGCGACCCTGAAGCTAAACATCTTGGGTTTGAAATCACACTCATGAAGAAGTATATCTTCTTGTGAGCTCCCAGTCATACTATACAGATTTTTGCTTGATGTTAAAAGTTTCAGCGCAGAAAAACTTGACAGATGCAAAAATCTTGAATCCAGTGCTTGTTTCTACGCTGGCAGGTCAGAATCAAAAGCTCTAACTAATCAAGCTTCACTACAACCCTCTTACCCCCTCTTTCCTAACACAATTTCCACCAAACTCTTAGGTTAAACATTTTAAGATTTCAATTTTCTTTGTTAAACAAAGGTGGATTAATCTTCAAAATCATACATATTTTTCTGGCAAGTTTCTATGGCAATCAAAGTGGCCATCCCAGCTTCCAACAAATATCACAGTACATATAAGTGCTGAACAAGTCACCCCATGACAGATCTAACAGCATGTTCCTTCTCAGCCCCTCTATGAGGAAGGAACAAACATTCCCTTTTAAGGAGCAAGTGCAATCCTAGCAAAGATCCCAATAATAACCCTTATTCAGAACATGACCAACCTGTATTCCAATCATTACCACCCCTTTAGCCTAAAAGCCTCTCCTTCCACTATAAAACCCTCCACTATTGCTAAAGGTATGGATGTTAGAATAGTTCAGCTACTGTCAACCTAGTTCAACATCCAATACCTCGCCTGATTCAGTTTCAAAGCAATTTATCCAACATTTGCCCAGTTTATTATCAAAACAATTTTTGCACAATCATCCAGGTATCTGCTTATCCTGATCAAGTCATGTCACCTGCTGCTAACCACTGATACCAGCTAGGTATCTGCCACACTATCTCAGGCTATAAAAGCTTCATTGTTATCCAATAAGCCCATCCTTCTCCAGATCATTATTCAAGCTTCTCAAAAAGCTGCCCTCTCATCACCATTAGAGGCTACAGTTCCAAACACACCCATGAAACATACACCATTAATCCATGGAAGGGGTATGAGTCTATATTGATGATTTTGTTCAACTTCCTGTAGTCAATGGATATTTGGCTATAGATATCCCTCTTTTTTACAATTAGAACAGGGGAGGCCCATAGACTCTTACAAGTAATAAACATGCCTCTCTCAATCAGCTGCCTAAATCCCTCTGTGCCAGCGGCTTAAATTACCTTGGACACCATATGGGCCTGAGCCAGGTAGGTTTCTGTCCCTCAGTATCAATGTTGTGCTGCACAACCTGTGAACAACTGAGATGGAAATCAGCCATCCCAAACGCTTGCTGATATTTCTCAGAGATATTGGTGGCCTGTATCTATTCCTCAGGGGGAAGATTGGCCAATTGCTCTAAAGACCAAGGCGTGAATGCCTGGCTCCTCATTGTCAGGTAGCCCAAACCCACTCATTGGACCCATAGTGTGGGTACTTTTCAATTAGGAGATTAGGACTAGGTAGAAAAAAGCAACTATCTGGTCCTTACAGGTATGTATGGTGCCCTTCTGGAGTTGGCTAGGAGTACCTTGGTTCTATGCTGGCTAGGTAGGGTTATGCCTGGGGCAACCTAGAGTTTTTCATGTGCCCTGCCTCAGAGCCAATGGATCTCTCCCTATAGTCCTAGAGGTATTTCCAGGGGCAGGCCCAGTCCAACTATCAGTTGGATACCAGAAGTTAGGGCTACATCAGTGGGATCTCCCTTTACTCCTTGATCTGGATGGTAATATTTCAATGTTTCCTTTTGCTTAGGCAGTACCCTACCAGAACCACACTACTCTTTTAGGCTAGGTTGATATACTTGATAGGTGCAGCAACTATCTCTTTGTAATCATTTAAGTAATATAAGGGGGCTGTCTACCCTAATAAGGTGAGTGTGTTGCCCAGAAGGTCCATCTGTACTCCATACTTCTTCACAAACACAGTGCCCACAAGGAAATCATAGTGTTGATTTGAAAGTACTAATGCAGGGGCAGATACCACAATCAAACCAAACCTCATGGGTAGGGCGCTGTATGCTCCCAACAATGTGCCTTTCTTCACCAGTGGTACCATAGGGTTGCTTATGATCAATTTCTGGTGCAACTCCCAGTCTCTTGATGAACTTGGAATGCATGATGTTGAAAGGGGCCCCACTATCAACTATAGCTCTCACTCTTATCCTATTTATATATATTTCAGTTTAAGTAAAATCAATGTAAGAGTCAAAAGGTCCTTTTAATGTTTGAATATTCTTCCCATCATTGCTTATAAAAAAGTTTTTTAAGCTACTGCATACTTCAGGACGCTTGTTTATAAAAGAAGCAAGAGGGAGGATAACCTAGACCCCTTTTAGTTATGGTGTATCTCTAGAGCATAGTGATTGTCAACTGGGGACAGCCTGTTGTATCTGCACTGTGTAGGGCTTAGAGACTTTATCTTCAGTGTCCAAAGTGAGAATTTCTTTTTCTTGACTTCTAGAGATCATTGCAAATATGTCATCAGAAGCTATCATATAAAGGGGGTTTTATTGTAACTGAAGGCCAGGGAGTGAAAAGTAGGGCCTGGCTCAGCCAAAATATGTGGGGATGAGGCAGAGTTAGAGCATTGCAACTCTAATATGCCCTGTATTTTCTCTCTAAGCTTTCATGTGCAGCAGTAACTATGTGTGTGCTTTTTATGTGGGGGGTAAAATGCAAACACCAATGTGTGGTAGGGTTACAAATTCTTTAATAGTGACCCTTCTTATATTGGTGACTGTTATCACTACTGGTGGTCTCTTTTTTGATAGAGTTCTTGTGCACAGAATGTGGTAGTTCTGGTTAAGGCTTGAAGGTTTTGGTGAACGCTACCTTGTTAGGGGCCTCAAATGTTTTTTTGTGTCTCTAAATAAATTCAATCATTTCAGGGACCTCTTTGCCCTTATTATAGGCTGGTGCCATGACACAATGCAGCTCTACGTAGGTCAGGGTTGCTTGTTTCAGGGGCATTTACATCAAATCTCTTGATGGTATGAGATCCCATTAGCACCTGAGTGTTGTGGTAGAATCTATCTGCAAATTCTTGAATAGCTTTACCCTGCTTGTGATAAACTATTAATCAACTAAGCTTTTCATAAGGCAGTTATCTACCTTTGGTGACTTTAGCCTCAATCAGTTAAGCTCAGGGATTTTAATTAACAGAATATGCCTTAAATATCTTGTCCATAAGGATCCTGTCCCTTAGGAACCTCATTCTTAAGGCTTTTGTCCTTAAGAACCATGTGGATGTAAATTTAGTTTGGTCTATATCAGATGGTATGGATGATGTATATTCCAGCTTATGCTAATTAATGTGCATATGCTATATAATCATATGTGCATTGATCCTGTTGCTATATATTGATATCTGATCATTCCAATAAAGATACCCTTTTACACACTTTACACTTTTACTACTTGCACCTATTTGGCTTGTTGATTCATACCCTGAACAACTATTCCTAATATACCAGACTTGCTGCAACTCTGCTTTCTTGTTGCCTACACTACTAAGGTAACAGGAAGATCTCCCTGTTGTACTAACATTTAGAGTTAGTGCTCTAGGCTTAATCAAAGTGTGACATAATTCTTCCTGCTTCTTCAGCTCAGTACTAGTAGTTTACAGCTGTGTTTGGCTCTTGGGGATGGCATCTAAGAGGGCACGGCGGTAAACCTTTATTACAAAAAGTTCAAGGTTGAAGCTATCCTTGGTTTAGCCTTCAGGGCAAAATTAAGGGTGTGTACCTCAATTTCCTGGAATGCAAGAAGAGGGTTTCCTTTTGGCAAAAAGGAAAGGATAAAGCTTGAAGATTATAAAAGCCAACACAAATGTGGATAAACCTGTCTTTATTAGGAAAATGATTCTACTTAAATATTGGACTGGGAACACTGATCATTCACAAGGTAGACAGGGTGGCTTATGAGGTCATCCCAAGCTGAACTTGTACCATGATCAGTCAAAGACAGGTATGATATTCTGGAATGAGTGGACATTGCTATTGACCCATTTAAGGAAGGTGAATAATTGCCAAAGTTGAAGGCAATCCCAACCAAGTCTTTTCATGCATCAATATTTGAAGACCATATCAAAATAGCATGAATGGCACAATTTCCTACATTTATTTTGCTTCCCAGGAGGTTTCCTCTCTTACTATTCCCTTATCTCTGTGAGAATAACACTGCTTGAGCTTTATAATATCAAATTCTGACTTCTTGGTATAGAGGATGTCTTCTCCTTCAAACTTGTTCAGGACAACACCTTTTTCTTCTGTGTAAGATCAGTCTTGTTCAGGAAGGTATGGCATCACCAAGTCAACACTTACTGGGTCAAGAGTGTTGATAAGGGTGGTAACTTTGTCATGGTCTTTGGCTCATTTCATAGATATTGTGAATGGTCTGATGAAGGAGTGCATTTTCATCTTTCTGTCAAATTTTGGAAGATTTAGGGGATTGGATTTCCTGGCAGGAGGTTCTGGATTGTCCCTTCTGGTTTTCTCAAGGCGGGGAGATCTATTTGAGAAGCAATTCCAAGGATAAATGTGAAAAGATGTAGGAGGCTCTCAAATTGATAGAGCAGTTAAAACTTCATGGATGACAGGGAGGCTGTGTCTTATGCTTTTATTGTCCTCTGAATTTGGGGGTGGTATTCCTTCACCCTGACACTGGGGGCTTGGTAATAATTGATGATCAAATTCCTAGCGTCAGATTGCTGTTACTTCCTACAGTGAGAACCATTTTCTGAGATTATTGCCATTATAATTATGAGAGCAGTAATTTAATCCTGGGTTCTTTATATGTTCAGTTTGAAAGCCAGTGTACAACCTGAAGTTGCTATCTGGAAGTTTCTGTTGGCTAGGCTTGCACACCTGGAAGATAGGGCCTAAACATCATCTACAGGCTGCAAATTAGGAATTATGGCTTCTCTAATTCACATTTATGGCAAGCAAAAACATTTTTAAAAGAGGCAACTTTGGGGTTCTGGGTCACCAGTCCCCAAAGTGTGTCCTGGGTCATAGCCAGGGACCAGTTTGGAGGAGTTGTCATTCCTCAACAGTGGTGAGTGGTTGGTTAGGAGCTTGTACTTGGCCTGCATAAGAGAAAACTCTTCCAGTACCTTCCCAATCACTAGGCAAGTGTCTCCACCATACACTTGTACTTCACCAGGCGCCAGCCCTTCTGTAGGCTGATACCAATCCTGTAAAAGTCTTGCAAACTCTCCTCCAATAAACTCTCTTCCTCTATTTGTCATTTCCAGATGCCTAGTCACCTTTTCCCACTCCTCCTGGGCAGACTTACTAGAGGAAAACTTCCTGCACCCTAGGCAATAGGATTCCCTGTCCCTTGGGCTAGGATAGAAAATGTAGGGTGATTGACTCATAGAACTTATATCCTTTCTTAATGCAGAAAATTTGGATAGGGGTTATAATAGGTGCTTTATTCACAGTCAGAAGAAAAATCCCCTTAGAAACCTTCTGATATATGGCCTTGGGATAGGGAACAATAAGGTTATTTCCAATACTTAGAGTCCTTTAACAATCTCTTGGACTCCTTGTACTTGGTCTTTGGCTCCTGCACTTTGGTTTTGTGCTCCTGCACTTTGTTCTTGGGCTCCTGCAGTCTGTTCCAGCTCAGGCTTCCTTATCTTGGTCTCTGGCTCCTTCTGTAGTCCTTGTGGCCTTTGTAATCCAGTTGATTCACTCCCTGAAGAGTCTCAGATGGCTCTCCCTTTTATAACCCCTTGTTTCAGACAAAAAACCTCTCTCAGAACTCTGGTTCTTTAAAGCTTAAACTATCCTGTTTTTCTCTTTCTATAATATATTAAACCTTTAAACTTACTTCAGCCAATAAAAGCCCTGAATTTTCTGCTTCTGCTCCTCATTGTTTAGGCTTTAACTCTTAAATTAAAGCCCTCAAAACATTGGTAAAATAGACTCTGGCTTGCAGCCAATCATACGCCTCAATTCAACAGGTTTGCCAAAAGGTTTCCCTGGATGACTTGCTCTTGACCCTGGTTTGAACCTGAGGCTGTCTTGCTCTGGGTAAACAACTGCTCTGTGTTTCAAACGGTTTTGCTGTGATTCCCATCATGTTTCCCTGGCAAATCTCAAGCGCTTCTGTATATGTTTTACTTAAGCAAATTTTGTCCCCTTGATTTCATAACATTTCTCTGAGTTCACTGTGCTTTTCTTAACATTTTGCAACTTTGAACTTGCTTGCTGCTTTCCCTTTTGCCTCTCTTAGTCATTTTTGGCAAAATTTGCTCTTTTGCCCTTACAGTTTCTCTGTCCTGTTTCTGGCCTCTTTCTTACTCCTTTCTGGCTTAATTTCTTCTTAATAAATTTACAGTTTAAACACCCTGTAAACCATTTTTCCCTCCTCTTTCTTTCTGAACATATGATAGTTAATTATTTTTAACATATTTAGGCAGCATTTAAGTATTATTTAACTGCTTCTTTCTATTTATATTTCCTCTTTAAAGACACCAAAATCAGCTTTCCTGGCCTCTGCATCCAGTCTGGCTAGTCCTTTCAAGTCACCTCCTGGTCCTGTACTTACATCTTCTAGTCCTTCAACCAGTTCTTCAACCACATCTCTCAGTTCTTCAGCTAATCAGCCCATCTCAATGCACCAAACAGCTCCTCTCCAGTCTTCAGACAACTTCATCAGTCCTCTGGCCATTCTTGAATCAAGATCTTTAAGCCCTTCAGCTTATCCTTACTAAGAACCACCTTGGTTCCACCTGCACAATGAACCTTTGTGGTTCCAAACTTCAATATAAACCAGCAGTCCTTCAACTAGCCTTCTCTGTGATCAAACAGTTCCTCTCACTAGTCTTCTCTGCTGATTCTGTGAGCCACATTGGTTCTTTATCTCAGCTCCCATTAGCAGAACCTGTAGACCCAGGCATGAGTCTACATTGAACTTGCGTTTAACTGGGCCCTTACAAGTGACATTCCACTTAGACCATCCAACCATAGATCCTTAAAGCCTATGTTGTTGTTTTTACTCACCCAGGTGATTAAGTCTGGGCTTTCAGTTGCAGAGTAATCAGCTCTACTTCCCAGAGTCCTGATCACTCCAAGTTCTGCAGCTTGTTTCCCCAAGAAAACCACCTTGATGACACCTCTGAGTAAATCCATACTCTCCAATGCTCACTTTGGGCTCCCCCAAAGCTTCCATAGGGGCATAAACAAGGACACCCTACCAGTCCGTTAGGTAGGGTGCTTGCTCACAGACCTCCTGTAAGAGTATCAGGGTATGTAGAGCCCTCAGAGCTCTTCCCCTCCCTGGCAGCCTGTGCTACCCGCCAGAGGTCCAAAACCTTCTCCACCTCCAACATACAAAGGTCCCTACCAGCTATCTCATTCTTCACCCTTTTGCAGCCACAGTTCCCTGCTAGGTGAAGAACTCTAGCCCACAGCAGCCAATATCTTCTGCTGGGTGGAGGCACCATCTGCCTTTAGTAATTTTTACATCTACTAGCTAGGCCTTACTGTCCCTAGTAGCCATCATTCTCCACTAGGCCTCTACCTGTAATCAACAAATCAACACCTTGTCAATCTGGAGCATAGCGTCTTTATTTGAAGCCAAATCAACCCTTGCCTGCAAACCCTCCTACATGTGGATCATCACAGCAACTTTTGCTTGTAATACAGAAATGGTGTCCTTGCTATCATAGTGGGGTTGGTTGCCAGAACCTGCACTGGAATTGCATTTCTTATTTGCAATGCATTCAGCCAGGTTGCTCAGTTCAGAATGTAGGGTGTCTTCCAAATAGTTGAGTTTATTGGTTAAACTTGTGGAAGTGTTTCCCAATGGCAACTATTTGACATGAGGTGTGGTTGAGAGAAGTACTCACTTCACAAAGAAACTTCTCCATGCTAGTGCATGATGTGTGAACATTGCAGAACCAGGAAGAAATTCTCCTTGAGCATCCATTACATCATAAACCATAGTGTTCCTCCTGGTGTTCAGGAGGCCAACTAACTCATCAATTTTTGCATGAGTGTGCCCCCTATTTGTTGTTTGGCTAAGACCACAATGTGGATTTCCCTAAATTCAGAGTTGGCAGAGGCCAAGGACAAGGCCAACTTTTAGAAGCAGGCCAAAAGGGAGAAACCAAGAGTTGCAAGCTCTAAGTCTGATGTGCAGAGAAGATATAAAGGTTCTAAATGCTAGGATACACAAAGGTATTAAAGGAGTTGGCTGGGAAACTAGGGTCATATAGGCGTTCTTGCAGAAAAAAATGGTGATGTTTCAAAAACAGGTATAAAGATCCCACTTGGCGTCTTAGTCCTTCAAGAAAAAGACACCCATATCTTATTATAGATCTCCCTGGGATAGAGTAAAAAACCATGGAAATGTTGTTCAGCTCTCTGGCAAATGGCATTGCAGTTGAAACTGTCAAAGCAAAGGGAAACAGAAGGCACAGAGACCACCTCCATAAGCAATTCCCCAGGGGCTCTATGATCACACACTTGCTCACAGAGAACTGAGCCATGCGCTTCACATTGCTACTGACCATCTTGTTGTCATATTTAGCAGCAAAGATACAAGGCAGGCTAGAGGTGAAAGAGCAACCCTTAGAAGAACAAAATTAAAGAAAGAGGCAGTATACTACACAAGCCACAATTTTGATTGTGTTCTAATGTTAAGTTGATGAGTTTATCACTTTCAGTTGTTCAGCTGTACTCTGGATTGTTAGCCTGTTTATAGTGGGTACTGGTAGTATCTGTGCCTGCTAGGGGTTTCAAATTTGAATTAATAGGGTTAAGAATCGTTGTTTATTTGGGATAACTCTCTGGCCAATAGGCTTACAAGATTTATTGTGTATGGTGTGAAAATTACCTTTATGTGATGCCTGTAAGTGATATTATATACTATTCTGGGTGTGTTTAAATTGCCCTCTATCTAGCCATGAGCCTCTAGTTCTTTCTGTGATCTTAATCAGCTGACTTGCAAGGACTCAATTGATTGCAACAGAGGGTTTGATGTATTACCAGAGGCAGAATCATGCCTCTAATGTACAGCTAGCCTATTGTTGTACACTGGTTGATTGTGTCACAGGGCCATATGTTTGGCTGCTGAGCATCATGACTCCAAGTGAACCCTACTTGCTTCTGCAGCACAGACATCTTATTAATAGAAATATATGCTTTCTGTGTGAAGGGGTGGCTGGCATTCAACCTGCACTATTGGACTAATAAGGAAGGAGTGACCCAAGATTGATCAACAGGATTCTCAAGAGATTCACTGGTGGGTAACAAATTGGATTTTCTGGAAGTAAATCTCTCTTATTTATATCAGTAGTGATGTAAGATGAGCAGTGTTCACTTATATGGGGTCCTGTGATGGCCACAGTTAAGGTAGCTTGAGGGTAACCAGTGGCTATCAGTTATTAACGTTAATTTATTGGAAGGGTTAGTGGCTTTGGTATTTACTGGCAATAAATATTGATCAAGGGGATTTACTGGCAGGAAATGGTTGTGCTAGTATTTTTTAACAGCAGATAGGTGAAAAGATGGTTTACTGCCATTAAATCACCTAGTGTGGTTCATTAAATCTATCATGCTACTCATTATGAGTTAAGTTAAATCATTTTGAGGCAACATTACTGATCTTTTGTTTGGTATGGCTGACCATCATTGATAGTTAAACATCTGCGGCTTCACAATCTGCATAAAATTTACTTCTCAGAATTTTTTGCTAAAGCAGTTGTTTCCGTTCAAAGTATTGAAAAACAAAGAAAACAGGGCATATGTACTTGAGTTTTCTCCCTCTTACTGTATCTACAACACCTTCTGCCTCTCCCCCTTTGAGAGTCCTCTTCCCAGTACTCCAGAGGCCACTTTAGTAGACAGTGTCCCAGAGTATGAGGTAGAAGTGGTGGTAGTGTCCTGCCAAGTGAGGCAATCACTCTAATACTGTGTCTCCTGAAAAGTTTATCTTTACTATAAAAATAGTTGGGAGAGATCTTCCAACTGTGGAAATTGCTGGTATCTGATCCAGGAATTCCACTGGAACCATCTCAAGGTGCTTGGCCCCCAAAGTCCCTTTTATCTCTTAAGATCCCTAAAGTCCATAAGAACTTCTCTGTAGCCACCCTTCTCCAGTAAGGGATCTGTCCTCAGGAAAAAGAAAAGGATAATGTAAAGTTACTCCCCCTTTGGCCTTGAATAGAGTCTTATTTCCCCAATGAACCAAAAAATCCTCAAAACTTCACCAAACCTCTAACTGCTTTGGGAGACTTGGTGCATAAAATTGATGAGATATTTGTTTTGGAATATCCCTCAAAAATTTGGCAACCATCAGCATTTAAACAGTCTACGTGCAACAGCCTCCATGTCAGCAATTCTCAAAAAATATTTTTGTATTTTTATTATATATTTATTGATTTTTAACTTAAATCAGTGTTTCTAATGACAAAAGTCAAATTTTATTTTAACTTTCAATTTTTAAGTGAAATTTTAAGAAAATAAAGCAAAATAAAATTTGAGATTGTTGACATGGAGGATGTTACATTAGACAGTTTAAATGCTGAGGATTGCCAAAATTCCTACTCCACTGTATCACCTTCCTACTCAACTGTAGAAGAAAATTTGTCAGTTTATATCTCTGGCCTGGGATTGTCCTCTTTTGGAATTGATTTTTGCAATCAATTATTGATTGCCATATCAATGTCTTCATCCAGTCCTAAATTACAAGTTTGGCCATTACCAACTCAACCTGATATCCATATCTAATCAGAAATGTCACCTGGAAATTATTCTAAAATCTTCCAACCCCCTAACACAGGGTTGGAAAATTTATCTGGAAGTCAATCAGGATAATCCCCTACTTCTGATAGCCCCTTGGTCTTGGAAACTTCCCCTTAAATTTCAGGAAGACCCTTGTGGTCCCCTGTCTGTCTATTTTACAAAATAAAGTTTTAAAGTTTAACTTTGATGCTTTAATGATCTTGGTCTTGAAGTCCTTTTCATTCTTAAAATAGTTGTAGAAACTTTGCCTATCTTTATCTTATGTCCCTTTCTGTCACTTTTAGGCTTCCTTCAGTTAGTTCCTATTATTAACATTAGCGTGAACTGTTGTTTGTTACCTGCTTTGCTTTTGAAAGTGGGGTTAAACCTAGTTTTCTGTTAAATAGTTATAAAAACTTACTTTAAGTTGGCTTTTGTCAGTTAAAAAGCAAAATATGACTTCAAAGTCAACTTCAAAGATTAAAAATACTCACCTGCATTTCCTCTGTCTGCTGGCTATCATCTGGAACCAATTGAAATTAAGAGACCCTTGTGTTACCCCCAAAAGTGGACTTCTTTATTGTTAAATCTATCTGCAACCATACCAAGGCCCCTGAAATTGTCTGGTGTATTTGAAAATGATATTCCCTCTAATCAAGTTTGTGGTCCTCACCTTTCTTCCTTCCTTGTTCATGTTATACACCAATTCCCTGGACTTGTGATTTTGTTTATCCTCTTCTTCCATCTTGTTTGCAGAGGGAACTGACAGCCTTCTCTATTTATTGGATGATTGTCTGGCAGATCTTGTAGTGTCCTTTCAACTGGGTAGTTTCTCATAAAAAGCCTCACCTTGGGTAATTAAGACCCCCTTTGGCTAATACAACCTTTGTTGATCCCTCTCTCCCAGTGGCCTTAGCTCTCCTGCCTACCTCTCCTATAAATATTTTATCCACTGAACACCCCCCACTGTGACCTGTCTCATCACTTAGTTGTACCTCCTGGTTATTGTCTTAAATGCTGTTAATGGAAGTAAGTACCTACCTTTCCCAAGTTTCCTCTACCTCCTCCATGTGGAAACCTCTCCAATTGGCCATCCTAGTGTTACATTGGATGGCATCCTGGTGAAGTTTCCACTCAGGATGGGAGCTAAGCTTATTTAGTTTAGCTCCTCTCTCACACCTATAGCCTTAAGTGTCAGGATTAAAAATTTTCTACCCCTCAAAACCCAGGCCCAAAGGCAGGATTTAAGCCCTGGCCTTGATTCCCTGCAGGCTGCTAGCCCTAAAGACCAAAGGGCCAGCCAGCCGCATTTTCCTAGGATCAAGCCCCCTTAAGATGAAGCCAAGCATAATTCCCTAGATGATAATATTGGCCAAACCTTAGAAGCTACAGCACCTAATGAAAGATCAGATGTGTTACCTTATGGAGGCAAAGAAATTCATATTGTTATATTGTGTTCTGAGGCGTGGCACAGACACACAACTGGAAATCCTAACCTTAGGATTGGATTTGTACTAAATCTTAGTTGGTTGGCAGGGAAGGTGAGGCAATTACCTTGTGGCCCTGAATAATAATTCTCTACTAGTTGTGACTAGAGAGAGGCGCCAAAGTACTTGAAAACACAAAGACAGAAATGTGAATATAACTTGATTTTTATTGAAGATAAAGAATTGGAATATATATTGTTTGGTATTACTACAAAACAATACAAGGACAATAGGATCACTTGCCACACACATTAGTGGGGTGAGTGAGTTGTGCAGACCAAGGAAGATAAACAGATGAATTTTCATCTTTGGTAATAGATCCATTTTGAGAAGCAAAGGCAAAAGCAAGGGATTTGTCCTTGAAAGAACCCAACAAAGGCTAAGGCAAAATCAAAAAAGTGTGAATATTGGTATTCACAACACATTAGCCTTATGAGTTTGAAGTCTACTCTAGTGGTCAATCAAGATTCATCACCTGAGGAAAACGCAGGACTGAAGCCTGCTTCCATGATTATGGCTCAAGAACAGAAGAATCAAGAAATATTTCCAGAGGTTTTAACCAATAAGAAAATGACCAGCAGCAGTGTAATTTTACTGCTCCTGAACCCAGGTGTCCTGGCCACCCAACCTCATATTTCCCAATCCTATAATGAACCCTACATGGAAAATGTAAAGTTTGGTGGCAGGGTACTGTCAGGATTCTCCTTTTGTCAATTCATTTAGCTGCTAGTATTCTTCAAGGACACTATCTCTATTTTATCCTTGCCTTGGTTACTATTCACATCAATTTATTATTTCCAAACATATTCCTTCCTTTCCCTCACCTAACCAGCCAACTTTATCTATTTTAACAGTTAGTTTCAACGTTTGAAGCTTATCTTGTTTTTTCCTGGGAAAATTCTCAAACCATGGTCCTATGCACTTAGTTAGCTTATCAAGTCTTAAATCAATTACCTTTAGCCTTTTGTTTCACTTTTGTTTGCTCTTTTTTTTGCTTATGCCAGCACTTTGGACCAGGTTTTTCCTGCTCTCATTGTCTTTGCTCTTTCTTTTGCTTGGCCAAACAACCAACCACTTCCCTTCTTTCCTATCTACTTAACTTACACCTTTTTAAGTTATTAAGTTCCAGTACAAATGTTTCTTCTTCTGTTCTCAGCTAAGAATTCTAACCACTATTGGTTAGAAATTTTCCCTACCTTTGCATCACAAACTCAGATTTTAAATAAAAAGCTTGAGATTGTTTGACTTGCACCCCAAAAAAGGTACTTGTTAGGTTTTTTGGCTTGTGTTCTTCCTTCAATTTTTTAATCTTAGTTTAATCTTTGTCCATGATTCCTTTTGATTTTATCCTTCACCAGTTAGGCAGCTTCTATAGTAGCATCCACAATTTAATTGTTGATAGCTTTAATCCTCCCTCTAGTTCAGACCATTTCCTAGACTTAGAAATCAACTTTTTAACCAAATTGTCAGTCATTAAGACTGGTCTCTATTTTATCTTCTTAGGGTTAATAATTGGCTTAGTCCTTATTTTACTTTGTATAAGCTCTTAGGAGCCTTATTTCAGTTGCTATTGCAAACTTTGCCCACCTTTTTGTATTTAATCAATATAAACATTACTGGGTTAAAGGCTTTAGTTTATAATCATTTTCCCCAGACCATGAGACCTTAAAGGTACCATATAGACTCATAGACCCCACGCCAAGACTTTATTGCCATTTTTATTAATAAATCTTATGAGACATTGGGTTTCCCAATTATTGCCTTTTTTGTCTTCATAATTTACCAGCTCAGTACAAGATCTCCTGGCCTGCCTGCCCCTCTGCCTGCAGTTTACCAACTTCCAGGTGCCCCATTTGAACCTGTCCACTTTACAGAGTACCTGCTGAAGCCTGAATACAAGGAATACACCCTTGAGAAGATCCTGGAACAAGACCCCTGGCCCGCATAAAATCAGCAGCCAGATATAATAGACAAGGTCCTTGTCATTTATCTGAACCCAGGTTGTTCAAGACAAATATAACTTCCTGCCTTCATACCAGTTGGATATGGAACTGCCAGTGACCCAAAACTGATTCCTGTGTCTGCACCCAACCTTCCCCTGGATCATACCAATAAACTATTTTGGATTGTGTACATCACCCTTACTGGGGTGATTGGCACTATAATCCTGGCTGTCAGCCTGTGGTCCTGGATGGGAAAGTCAACTTCCTACCTTATTAAGTTAGCCCCAATCTTGTGGTGGGCCCTGCCTGCAAAACCTGCAGCCTGCATGTTCTCAGAAAATTATAGCCTGGCCATCCCAAGGTTGACTCCCTGGCATTAAGGGACTCAAGTTCCCTGCCTAACTAAATATGATGATAATTCCTAAAATAGTTGGGAATATAAACAAATGTTTGGCTTCAAAGAAAACTTTATTTCCTGATCCATCTTGCAGCTGCAGTACCACAGATTAGATGCCCCAGGTTTCTTTGGGCCAGGGGTCAGAACATTGTCCGTTAAAGGATAGTATAAAAAGATGACATATAATACTTGATATTGTCATTTTTGAATAAAGAGTAAATAAACTTTGGCTTGCTCAATTAAACCCCTACTGTGGTGATCCACATGGGTGCTGTTTTTCAGGCAAGGGTTGATTTGGCTTCAAATAAAGATAATATGCTGAAGAATGACAATGTGTGGTTAGCTGGTGACGCTGTAAACTAGTAGGTAACATAGGGTTACTAGGGGTAAGTAGGATGAGCCTAGTAGGTAACATGGTCTACTAGGGTAAGTAAGGCCTACCTGGTAGGTAACATAGGACTACCAGGGGCAGATGTTGCCTTTACCCAGCAGAAGAAATTGGCTGCTTTGGGCTATAGTGCTTCACCTTGCAGGGAACTGTGGCTGCAGAAGGGTGAAGACTGACATAGCAAGCAGGGAACTTTGTCTGTCTGGGGGGGAGTAGGTTTTGGACCCCTGGCAGGTAACGCGGGCTGCCAGGGAGGAGAAGAACTTTGAGAGCTCTACATACCCTAATACGCTTACAGGAGGTCTGTGAGCAAGCACCCTACCTAACAGAATGATAGGGTGTCCTCGTTTATGCCCCTATGGGAGCTTTGGGGGAAACCCAAAGTGAGCATTGGAGGGCATAGATTTGCTCAGAGGTGTCACCAAGGCGGTTTGCTTGGGGAAGCAAGCTGCAGAACTTGGTGTGATCAGGCCTCTGGGAAGTGGAGCTGATTACTATGCAACTGAAAGCCCAGAATTAATCACCTGGGTGAGTAAAGACAACTCATAGACATTGATCTATGGTTGAATGGCCTAAGTGGATTGCTACTTGTGAGGGCCCAGTCAAACGCCAGTTCAATGTAGACTCATGCCTAGGTCTACAAGTTCTGGTAATGGGGACTGAGATAAAGAACCGAGGTGGTTCACAGAGTTAACAGAGAAGACTAGAAGGAGGGACTGTTTGGTCACAGTGAAGGCTAGTGGATGGACTGTTAATTCATATTAAATTGTAGGAACCAATATGGTTCAGTGTGTAGAAGGAACAAAGGAGGTTCCTAGTGAGGATTTGTTGAGGAACTGGTTGAGGATAAGTAGAAGAACAAGAAGATTATGATGCAGGACTAGCTGATGGCCAAAGGACCAGAAGTTTGTGGTGAAGGACTGAAGAGCTGAGAGGATGAACTAGTCAGACTGGATTCAGAGGCTGGAAGAGCTGATTTTGGTATCTTTTGAGAGGGAAATAGATAAAAAGAAGCAGTTAAATAATAATTAAATACTTCCTGATTATGATTAAAAAAGGATTTAATATCATATAATTAAAAATAAAGAAGAAAAATAATATGTAATTTTTTAGAACTATATGTTATTTTAGAAAGAAGAATTGAAGAGGAACTGATCCAGAAAGAAGCTGGAAAAAGAACTGAGAAACTGTAAGGGCAAAAGAGCAAATTTTGCCAATAATGACTAGGAGAGGCAAAAGGAAGAGCAGCAAGCAGGTTTGAAGTCGCAAAATATTGAAAAAAACACAGAGAAACCCAGAGAAATGTTGGAAAATTGAGGGGTCAAAATTTGCCTAAGTAAAACATATGTGGAAGCGCTCAAGATTTGCCGGGAAACGTGACAGGGATTACGGCAAAATTGTTTGAAACACGGAGCAGTTGTTTACCTGGAGCAAGACAGCCTCAGGTTTGAACCAAGGTCAAGGACGGGTCATCCGGAGAAACCTTTTTGACAAAACCGTTGAATCAAGGTGTGTGATTGGCTGCAAGCCAGAGTCTATTTGATCAGTGTTTTAAGGGCTTTAACTTGAGAGTTAAAGCCTAAAAAATGAGGAGCAGAAGCAGAAAGTTCAGGGCTTTTATTGGCTGAAGTAAGTTTAAAGGTTTAATATATTATAGAAAGAGAAAAACAGGATAGTTTAAGCTTTAAAGAACCAGAGTTCTGAGAGAGGTTTTTGGTCTGAAACAAGGGGCTATAAAAGGGAGAGCTATCTGAGACTCTTCAGGGACTGAATCAAGTGGATTACAAAGGCTACAAAAGCTACAGAAGGAGCCAAAGACCAAGAATAGGAAGCCAGAGCTAGAAAAGACTGCAGGAGCCCAAGATTAGAACACAGGAGCCCAAGACCAAGGAGCAGGAGCCAAAGACCAAGTACAAGGAGTCCAAGAGATTGTTAAAGGACTCTAAGTATTGGCAATAACCTTATTGTTCCCTATCCCAAGGCCATATATCAGAAGGTTTCTAAGGGGATCTTCCTTCTGACTGTGAATAAAGCACCTATTACAACCCCTATCCAAATTTCCTGCATTAAGCAAGGATATAAGTTCTATGAGTCAATCACCTCACATTTTCTATCCTAGCCCAGGGGACAAGGAATCCTATTGCCTAGGGTGCAGGAAGTTTGCCTCTGGTAAGTCTGTCCAGGAGGAGTGGGAAAAGGTGACTAGGCATCTGGAAATGACAAATAGAGTAAGAGAGTTTATTAGAGGAGAGTTTGCGAGACTATTACAGGATTGGTATCAGCCTACAGAAGGGCTGGCGCCTGGTGAAGTACAAGCGTATGGTGGAGATGCTTGCCTAGTGATTGGGAAGGTACTAGAGGAGTTTGCTCTTATGCAGGCCAAGTATAAGCTCCTAACCAACCATTCACCACTGTTGGAGAATGACGACTCCTCCAAGCCAGTCCCTGGCTGCAACCCAGGACACACTTTGGGGACTGGAGACCAGGATCCTCACACCTACTTTGTTCTAGTTTTCTACCACTTAAATACCACTCTGTCAAGTCAAGTCATCCCCCTAGATAGTTCAGCCCTCTAGCCTTAGGACCCTTGGCACAACTATTTTAGACCCCCTAGTTTACCTTACAGGCTGGTAAAAATTACCAAGTATCCGCCTAACTCAGACTATAAGGATTTCACCTTAGAAAATAACCTTCTGTCTGACTCTTTGGCCCTTGCCAGAAAACCTGAACAAATAAATAAAGAAGGGATTTGGTACACAATCCAACTCCAAGTCTTCAATAACAAGTACAACTATTTAACAGTTTACTTAGTATCTATGGTACCTCCCTCTATCCCTGAGCCCAACCAACCATCTTTTATTATCCCTGCTGCTGAAGCACCTTCCAATCAACTATATGAAATTGCCAATATTACCCTCACAGGTCTTATTGATTTTATGGTGTCAACCTCAAGCCCTTGACTCATGATAGGATGATCAGCCTCTTACCTAATCAAGTTATCACCAGTCTTGCGGTAGACTAAGCCCACTAATATGCTTGACCTCCTGGCTCTCTGTCTGTGACCCACTTAAAAGGGAACAAGTCCCCAATCTTGTGAGCCAAGGCCCCTAAGTTAAGCCCTGCAATCACCAAACCTATAGGCACTATAACCATAGCAAGATGACCAAGGTGTCCTAGGTATGCAAATCTCCCCATCATAGAGCTGAACCACCCAGTAGGTAATATCCTACCAAGTACACAAGCAAGTAGAAGGATGCATTAGGTCTAACCAAGGAAGTTTTGGCTTGAGGAGGAGGTATTGTGAAGCGGCCATAAGGGAACTTTCTTCCCCAGTGTCCTGAGGAATATTTGAACCAATCATTAGCCAAGGACTTCTTCTGGTGAGAGTCATCAGGTGAAGAGTTATGCCAGTCTGTAGTGGGAGTTGGATTTTCCAGAGCCAATACCACATATAGGAAAGGGACTAGAAACCAGAACAGGAAATAACTTCTCTTCATGGCTTCAAAAAGGATTTCAGAGATAAGTGTAACAAGCTTAGAGTAGAAAGATAATATTTATTGTTGAAACAATGGTAAAAAGGGAATCAAGATTGCTTAAATATGCTTGTGATATAAAAAGTGAAGTAAAAATGAATTTGAAACCAGAGGGATAAAAAACCAAGTTTCTGTTAAGAAGAAACCTTTAAGAGGTTCTTCTTAAGTGAAATATTAACCTGGTTGGTTAAGGACGTCAAAAGGCAGAATAAACAGACACAAGAGAGGAAACAGACCTATTCCTGGATCTGCAAGAGCAGAAAGAAGAAGAGTGTACATAGTTCTTGGTTGAAGAGAATGTTTAGGGCCGCTGGCGTATTTACCAGAGATGAAAGCAAAAACTGCTGGTGGAGCAGCCAATCAGAACCCAAGCGGTTGGTGACATCTTCAGTGTATATACTAAACTTTCTTAACTTAGGTTCAAAAGCAAAAGAAAAACTGGATTGAATATAAATAGGCAATACAAATTTCAATTCTTCACTAACATCAACAATAATGGTTTCAAGGGGGTCCAGAGTTTGAATCCCATCTGGATCCTTTGTGAAGTTACTTGGTGTAAACTTAAGTTCTTTGTTGGCTGTTAAAATCCCAATTTGTGGATTACAAGGATTTCTAGTTTAATACATATTGTTGTAGTTGGGGGATAAATCCCTGACACTCCCTGCCTAGCAGCCTGGATCACAACACCTGGTATCCTGAAACGTTTTACACTGCTCTTAGCTGTAGGTAACTTCATGAGGTTGGAAAATTTCATGTCAACAAACAACTATTTTCTCTAGTGTTGAATATTGTTGTACTCTGGTATCTGCAAAAACAGAAAGAATAAGCAGGATTTTATTTCCTGTTTGAGCAGCAAACAGTATAGGATTGCTGGAGGGTACTTGGATCATGGTAATTGAGTCCATGTCTTGGTCCCTGTACAAGTCTTGTAATGTGGGGGAGTACAGCTTGCCTAAGCACTCCCCTGTCATTTTCCTCTTCAGCGTCAGGAAACTAACCCTTATTGGCCGGCTCAATAGCGTTTGGGAACTGGCGGGTTGCAGACTGGGTGGGCAGGGCTCATCAAAGGATTGGTGCTAACTTAATGAGGTAGGACATTGACTTGCCCACCCACAACCACAGACTGGCGGCAGGAACAATAGTATCTATTACTCCTGTGAGAGTAATATATATAATTCCAAAAAGCTTGTTGGTATGGTCCAGTGGAAGCTTAGCGGCAGAGGCAGGCATTGGTTTGGGGGTGACAGGTGGCTCCATGTCCATTTGATAGGCAGGAAGGAAGTTGTATTTATCTCTGAACAGGCAGGGTTTGGTAATGTACCAAGGGCCTTCTTGGTTGTATCTGGTTAACTCTGTAGTTCTGGCCAAGAGGTCTTGGGCTAGTATGTTGTTGACAGTGTAGTCCTTGTACTCAGGCTTTAAGGGGTACTCTGTGAAATGGATGGGTTCAAATGGGGCACCTGGAATATGGCAAACTGCAGGCAGATGGGCAGGCAGGTCAGATGATCTTTGAGCTAACTGGCAGATGACAAGAAAAAAATACAGCAATAATTGGGGAAACCAATATCTCATAACCTTTATTTAAAAATGACAATGGGGTTGATCTTGGCCTGGCAGGTATTTATACCACACTGACAGGCTTCACTTCCTGGTTGGGTTTTCTGGGCTTGGGTGGGTTGGCATTGGGGGTCTCAGATGGCAGTGTGGTACTTGGCACTGGCAGTTTGCCACTGGCTGCTTTGGTATGAGAATACTTCAAATTCTTCTGTTTGTCAATTTGGGTATTGGGTGCCTCTTCAGGTTCAGTACTTCCCTGGGACTTTGGGGAGTTTGGAATAACTCTCCTTGAGAAACTTGTGCATTTCATCAAGTAAAATTCCAGTGTCAGGAATTGGCACCTCAGAGAAATTCTTGGCATCTTGCACTGGTGGTTTGCTTGCAGAATTCTGCGGGACAGCTAAGGGTTTGGGTCCTGGCAGGCTAGCAACAACTTTATCGATCAGTAGTGGGTTATTGGGTTCCCAGCCCATGGGTCTGGCAGTCCACAAAGGGTTTTGTCCAGGGTTTGACTCTGGTTCCATATTTTGATATTTAGGAGCATCCAAATTGTCATTCCTGACATTCAGGTGCAGTTTCAGTACTTGTTTGGTTTGCCTGAGTGTTACAGCTTCCACTTTAAGAGTTAGGATTATTGGGTTGGTTGAATTATTTGTTAGGATAAGTGTCCTTTTTGGCAGAGGGGCTTCTTTAACGCTTGTTGATCCATGTGAATTATTGGATATCTGAGCAGCCTGTTTTCTTTCCAATAATACTCATTGCAGGTTGTTGCATCTACTCATGTCAAATTGTTATCTGATATGTGTAGAGAGTCCTTTATAGAAATCCAGACATGTTCCAGGGCCATCAAAGTTTATATTGTTGGGGGCTTGATCATGGATATCTTTGTATGCAGTAACATATTCTTCAATAGTACCTGCCATTTTGAAGGTTCTGAGTTCTGTCATTATCATAACGTCAGAGTCCTTGATGATAAACTTTTATAGAAATGTGTTCTTAAATGCTCCCCTGTCTCTGTTCTGATTAGAATTTTTCTCAAACCTGCTTCTCAAAAATCAACAGACTGCACCTGTTACTTGAAGGGAAATTTTCTTGTCCAGAGTTGCTGGGGGTAACCAACCTGTGTGAACTTATTCTGATTATGTTGAATCCACAGGTTAGCATTCTCTTGTTGTATTCATGAAAACATCTCAAACCCATCTGAACAGAGGTGCTGGAATACAATGTTGGGTACTGTGGGGTTCCTGTCCACCAGTCCCCAAGTGTGTCCTGGATTGTAGCCAGGGACTGGCTGGAAGGGGTTGTCATTCTCTAGTAAGGGTAAATGTATCTCATAAATATGTATAGGGGTCAAAATGGGCTTTTATTCACTCTCAGAAGGAAGATCTCCTTAGAAACCTTCTGGTATATGGCCCGGGGGTCAAGGAAACAATATGGATTTGCCAATACTTGGAGTCCTCCAACAATATCTTGGACTCCTTGTAGTTGGTCTTGGACTTCTGCACCTCAGTCTTGGATGTCTGCTCCTTAGACTTGGACTCCTGCTCCTTAAACTTGGACTCTGGCACCTTAAACTTGGACTCTGGCGCTGCGCTTAGGATCCAGCTTCCTATTCTTGAGCTCCTGCTCCATTATCTTGGGTTGTATCAGTCCAACCAAGCTCCTGCTGGTGATAAAAAGGCTTCCAAAACCTCTTGGCAGAAACTCAGAAGACCTGGGAAAGACCTTCAAAAGCCTTCCAAAAGACCTTGAAAAGACCCAGTAACTTTCCAGCCAGCCCCCTTCTTATAGTGTCTTTTTCCCAACGGTTCCACCTTCAAAATGACTTTCTTCATAAGCTTAAACCATTGCCGCTCACTTTTTCTTATAATAACTTAAGCTTACATACTTACTTTCTCAAAAGCTTAAAGTATTAATTCACTATTTCCTCACTGTTGCAGATTAAATGGATTAGACATTAAGTTGTTCATCTAGGAATCAAGCAACAGAACAATTGCTCAATTGCGCTATTGCATCCTGATTCTACTAGTGATAAAGACGTTTAAAATGCCCCTAAAACGGGTGTTCAATTTGCCTTTCAAATGCGTACAAGGCACAGGCTTTGCTTCTGGGATTATAAATAGAACAACAAAGTTATTTATATCTACCTCCTTAAGGAAAGCTGCAAGGAAGCAGCTGTTCTCTTGCGTGGGACTTTTAGCTATGCCAATCTACTCTCCTCCATTTGGGAAGTCCTTCTGTCTGTGCCTCCCTGCCTCTGGTGGCAATTCCCCTGCCTCACACTATATAAGTGTGATACTATATAAATAAACACCAGTTTTGTCTTATTATCTTCTTATATTCTTCTGTCCTTACCCAGGCTGTTGCTATACCACAACAGGTATAGTATTAAGATAAAGAAGTAGTAGACTAACTATTTGTAGAAATCAGCACCCAGGCTGCATATTTTATGACACTTTCTTATACTTTAAGCTTTTGGCTTCCAACCAATCATTTTCATCAGAAAACCTGCCAGAACTCAACCAATGAATGCAGAGCGCGGAAATAGACCATTTCTGAAGTTCCACCGGGATCCAACTATGAAAATCATTTCCACAGCTCAAATTGCTCAAATTGACACCTCTTTGTGCACCATTGTGTTAACCGGTCCATTATTCTGGTACCATTTCTTCCTGCATTCAACCTAAACTCATTTAAATAGTAGAATATTATTTAAATTGTTCTTTCTGGACCTCTTCAAGGTTTTCCCCATATATTTACAAATATAGTAAAATCCAAGGAAAACATCCCACCAAAACAACTTTGTATCCCGCTCTCATAGCAACATACCTTTGTCTATCCTAGGAACTTAATAAATAATTATCTTACCCACACTTCTATCCACATTCCTTATTGATTTTAATACTAAGCCAAGGCAAAATATTCCACATCTTCCCACTTCAGCAAATCAATTCGGCAAAATCTTAGCTCATTTCTCTGGACCACCAGTTCTTCCCCATCATCTTTGGATCTTTCAGCCAGCTCATATTCCAGCTCTTCAGATTAACCAGCAAACAGTCCATTAACTTCATCAGTCCTCTGGCTACTCCTGCAGCACAATCTTCTGGTCCTTTAGCCAACCTGCATCATGATCAGCTAGTCCTGCATCATAATCTCTGAGCCCTCAGCTTATCCTCAACCAGTCCCTCAACAAATTCTCACTAGGAACCTCCTTTGTTCCCTCTACACACTGAACCATATTGGTTCCCACAATTCAATATGAATTAACAGTCCGTCAACTAGCCTTCACTGTGATCAAACAGTCCCTCTTGCTATTCTTCTCTGTTAATTCCGTGAACCACCTTGGTTCTTTATCTCAGTCCCCATTACCAGAACTTGTAGACCCAGGCAAGAGTCTACATTAAGCTGGTGTTTGACTGGGCCCTCACAAGTAGCAATCCACTTAGGCCATTCAACCATAGATCAATGTCTATGTGTTGTCCTTACTCACCCAGGTGATTAAGTCTAGGCTTTCAGTTGCAGAGTAATCAGCTCCACTTCCCAGAGACCTGATCACACCAAGTTCTGCAGCTTGCTTCCCCAAGCAAACCGCCTTGGTGACATCTCTGAGCAAATCTATGCCCTCCAATGCTCACTTTGGGTTTCCCCAAAGCTCCCATAGGGGCATAAACGAGGACACTCTACCAGTCTGTTAGGTAGGGTGCTTTCTCACAGACCTCCTGTAAGCGTATTAGGGTAAATAGAGCATTCAGAGCTCTTCCCCTCCCTGGCAGCCTGCGTTATCTGCCAGGGGTCCAAAACCTACTCCCCCAGACAGACAAAGTTCCCTGCTTGCTATTTCAGCCTTCACCCTTCTAAAGCCACAGTTCCTTGCTAGGTGAAGAACTATATCCTGAAGCAGCCAATATCTTCTGCTGGGTGGAGGCAACATCTGCCTCTGGTAGTCCTTTGTTACCTACCAGCCAGGCCTTACTTACCCTAGTAGTCCTATGTTACCTACTAGGCTCACCTTACTTACCCCTAGTAGTCCTATGTACCTACTAGGCCTCTACCTGCAACAAACAACCAAACTTTTACTTGGCCAACATTATCCCCGCCTGCAAACCACCAAACATGTGGACCGTCACAGGTACCTCAGGGACAGCTTGAATTGTGGGTGGGTTTAGGACACCACGGTTGCTGAGGAAGTTGTACTGTTTGCTGAGTGCAAGGACATTGTTGAAGACAGTGTACCCTGTGGGAATATCTTGTCCTTCTTCATATATGATTCAGCCAGTAGGAAGAGCTATCTGCTGGGCGCTTTTCTTGAGAGGAATGTTTTGTTTAAGTTGTGTAGGTGTGGATAACCTACCCCTGCTACCACTGTCATGTATATACTTTTTAGAAGTACAGTAGTTTTCAAAGCTTTGGTGCTAAGCAAAATCAACTTAGATACAAATGAAATAGAAGGGAATCCAATTTTATTGCTAATCAATATAAATTAATTGGTTTTTAATCTTTTTTGCATCTGAGTTGATTTTGCTTAACGCCACAGATTTGAAAACTACGGTATATGAATCAAGATAAAGGGGGAAATTAAGAAGGTAGTAAACTTTATTTGATATAGAAGAATAGTACTACATAGCATCATATAAGCCACATAGTGTCTATGTATGTCATGGCAGTCATGGGGCTTGTTCATGTATTGTTCTGCTTGGGACTTCAAATGTTTGATCCCTGTGTAACATGAGCTCCTGACAAAGAGTGCTACTAATTATTCATTAATCAGGGTGTTTCTCAGGAAATTATTTTCCTGAAAGGGAGTAATTGTAGATGTTGCAACAATAGCAAATTTTGGATGGTTTTTTTAGCTAATATATCCATCACTGTTGCAGTGACATACTCAATAGATGTAAAGAAAACAATATATGTCTCTTCAAGGTTATTTTAGACTCCTTATTTACCATAAATAAAGTAGAATTAATATATAGGGTTAATTAGGCCTCATATTGGAAATTCTCAACAACTAAAGGTAAGATGAAAAAATATATATAATGAGTATAACATTAATCCAAGAGATCAAGAAAGGTTCTTAATTGTTTTTGGTTTTGTCACATGAGATGATGACAAAACTTTGATTCACTGCCACTTGTGATTTGAAATGGTTTCTGTTAAGTTGGCATTAACAGAAACTGTCTCAGAACTGTTAAATTAATTATAAATTCAAATTTTTATGTCACTGTTACTAATGTGGTGGTATCTAACTTATTTTGGATCTACAGGCCTTGGCAGAGGGGCTGCTCATATGAAACAGGTTGGGATAGCATAAATGGATTTGGATTTAACTTGGCGCCAAGTGAGGTTTGGGCAAGCCATTGTTGTAGTGAACAACAAATAGTGAATATTCAACATAAATAGAAAAGGAGGAATACAATGGCAAACTACAACAGTGCCTGCCTCTGCGGATCAGTTACAACAAGCAGTAAAAAGTGTAGTAAAAGAGATAAAGATGATTTATTGAGGGTTAAGGTAGTGAGAATATAGGACAGCTACAAAACTTTAATTTGAGCTAACTGAAATGAGTTTCGAATATTTATAGCCAATTAGAATTCACCACAGCACCATAAATCCGTCATCAGAATATATTTTTAGTTATTCCTAGTCCAATAATGTGGTGGTGGTTTTTAGGAGGCAAGGGCTTCTGTGGAGAAACTTGTAGAAGAAGTGTCTGTGGAGAAGAGTTTGATAGGCTGAGCGCTGCAAAGGATAATCAATTCCTGTGGTGGGATCGTGTTTTATTGGAGGCTTTGCAAGCTTGGTCTGAGGAAAATCAGACTATTTATAATCAGGCATTTTGCTTGGGCTTAAATAAAATCCTGTGTTTTAAAGTGATGCTTGGCGCTATATCCCATTTAAAACATTTATAAATTGTAATTTAGTAGTGTTTAGATTAGCCTCTTGGTTGCTATCGAACCATTGCAACTTAACGGAATTAGTTGATTTGATTTGAAACCGTGGTTGAATTTGAGAGGTTAAATTAGTTCAATACCCTAAATAACTAAGCTTCAATTTAAAACTGTGCACAACACAGTAGTTTGTTCAGCCGAGCCCCAGCGTAAACCAAGCAGAGCATTGGCGTCTGAATAAGGGATTGAGGCTGGAGCCCAGATGAAACCAGTAGGAATAATTAATTGCCAAGATGCCCCATGCCAGGGTGTCCTGCAGGCAGCTAAAAGCAGTACAGGCCAATATTACAAATAAGATATCTTTATTTTTATATGCTAGTACTTGGCAATATCAGGTGTAAGGCTTATGAAGAGTGTATCAGTTGAGTGCGTGCTGTTTCTAAAACCATACAGAAGCATATGATCGAAAGATCGAGGGGATTCTAGTGAGCGAAGATAGAATCCCATACAGAAAGAATTTTTGTGGGGGACATGCGTGAGTGGGCGATAACAAGGTTTGCGTTGTACTGGGTGTTTAAAAGGTGGATCTGAGCTTGGAGTGTAAAGCAGAAGAGGCCCAAATGAACTAAAGCTAAAGGCAGACAGAAGTGAAATACTATCATCCAAGCTTGTTGATTGTTGATATGCCATAGTCATTTCTAGTCCCCAAACCAATCTGTAGTGAAGAAAGATAAAATGAGTTTTATAACCCCGCTTCTATTCCATACATGCAGATCAATTTCACATCCAGGTTTTTCTTTCTTGAAATGAGCTAAAATTAAATGTTATATAAATAACTTATTTAAAAAATATTTATATATTTTTAGTCCAATTAAAATATGTAGACTTATATTATAATTTAAAACAAACAATTTAAACTTTAGTCCTCATTAAAACTTAGTTAGTTTTTAAATAACTGCAAAGCGCTTTAACCTTTAAGTAGGAAACAAATAAAATTGAAAAATAAGCTATAGTCAGGATATATTCAATTTTTACTTATTTAAAGAAAATATGATATCCATTTGTCAGGATTTTGGGATATTGACTAATAAACAAATTCAATCAATTAATGCAGGCCAGCAGTTAAGCGCTCTTAGGAATGGTTTCAACATAAAAACACGGGTGTGTGGGCTGCAAGATCAATGACCAAATCATATCCTGGTATTAACAAATTCCCTATTCCTAATCAATGAACAGAACATGCAGATATTGTACAATTAATCAGTCTACCTCAACAACCACCTCAATATGCATTTCAGAAAATCACTACTCTAAACTTTAATTATATCCTAGAACAGTAGGGCTGTCATATTGTCAGGATCCATCTTTTATTCCTCAACTATGAAGGTTTATGTCTTAAACATTTGTCATTTCAACACTCTTTGGGAAGGAGCAAAATTCTACAAACTTTATTTTATTTCTTTTAATCCTTCACTCTGACCTGGTTATTTTAAACCTCAAACTTAAGGCTAGAGTCTTTTTTGAAACTTACCTTTAAATGTTAACAAATTTTGAACCTGTGTTGTGAAGTGATTGGTTGTAAACTAGCTGTCACTATACTCACGCATTGATCCATTAAGCTCGGTGAACCAAAGGACAATGGCACTCTCGCTCTGGATGATAACTAGTCTGAACAATCAACTAGGTTGTACTCCAAGTTCATATTAACTGATGATCATCTGATCATTAGTTTAATATTGGGCTAAGCAATAGAGGGAACTAAGCTGTAACTAGAGGATCCTGGTGTTCTATGACTCTCATTAATCCCCTCTCTTACTATATAACTCTCTCCTTGATTGATTAAATAAAGATTGAATTACATAAACTTATACTTATTATACACATTAGGCTGAAGGATTTATTTTAGCTTAATCTTTAGTAACACATAAGTTCATATTTGAGTTAAGCGTTAGTAGCTATCAACCAACCAATAGCTGAAGTTACAACATTTGATGCTCACTCTAGCATGCATCTGTCCGATGGTACTCGTTGCCCTGCTGGGGACTCGTCTTTTGTGTGGGGAGGTGATGGAGACAATCTTCTCCCTGCCTTCCTTCACCACCTCCAGGACCACCCTGATGGGCTTTTCTCAGAGATCAATTGCCTTGCTGGAACAAGGGATGGTCTGCCTAACAAATTCATGGCTTTTGGTCAGTTTATGACTGATGTACAGCATCCCTGTCAGATAGAGGATCAGTCCTCTCTGCACCTCAATGTCCCAGTGCCACTTGAGGTAGACGGAAACGCGGAGCCTACTCAGCAACAGCTGGAGCAAGCCATCAGTAGTATGGACTGTGGTACATACCAAAATGGGGAAGCTCACAAGAAGCTTGCTGTACTGCCATCCTATGGCACTACAGCAAAGAGAAATTCTGCAACTTTACAGGAATAACTCCCAATCAGCTTTGATTGCAGATGAAAACAATTGAACAAGCCAAGGAGTATATCCATAGCTTTGCACATCCCACCATTTGCCACAACCAGACTCACTTGGGTTATCAACTGTCCCTGATCTTGCATCAGGGAAATTTGATAAACAATCAGCAGGCTTTCCTCTGTCGCCTGTATGACAAACTCACAGACTCTATGGCCAATATCAGTCACCAACTAAACAGCTTGGCTATTCACCAAAACTTCACTGCAAATTGGTCAATACAGCTGGAGGAATGCCTGACAAACTACAGGGTCACAATGGTTAGGACCATGCTTGAACACAAAGGGCTGGATAATAATTGGCTAGGCACAGTAACTCACTACATAAAAGGGGCAGAAGCCACCTTTTGCTACCTATACAGCAAGGTCAAGTTGCTCTGCTGCTCTGTAAGAATGATTGAGGAAGGGGTTGCGTCCAAAGGCAACAAGGAAGCGCTCACCATTATCCAATGGGACATGTAGGAGCTATCTGAACATGTCAGTGAGATTGACAAGGGCCTTTGTCAATCCCTCTCTGACTGTAACCATTTTAACGTGAAATTTCCCAAGTTTGCAAAAATGATTGACCACAACCACAACCACACAGAAGAAAATCATGTTAATCTGGAGAGACTAAGTGATAGTCATTGGGCTATGCAAGAAAAGAACAACATGTTGTTTAAAAAACAGGAATCACGTATGGAGAAACTTGAAGACAAACTACACATAGCAAATTGCACAATAAAAGACCTGGCCCAAGAAGTACAATCACAAAGTAGCAATATTCTGCATCTACAAGGACAAGTAGAGCAGCTACTTCAGGTATATGCCAGCCAGATTGTGTCTGATCCAGGACTACAGATGATCACAAGAAGAAGTCAAAGCGTCTTGTCCACCGCCAGCCAGGCAATTTCAGAAGACTGTCACTCCTTCCATAGCTATGAGAGAAATGAAGACAACATAGGCCGTACAATGAGGAAGGTCTATGTAGCAGAACCAGTTCTGGATGGCAACCTCCAGAATTAACTCATACAGAATGGAACATCCTCCATGTTGACAATTCTCAAAAATATTTTTCTTATTTTCAATATTTAAGAATATTTTTTTCTTGATTAAATAATTGACACTGATAATAGAAGCAATGTTTGATTTTTATTTTGAGCTTTTAATTAAAATTATAAAAGATAAAGTAAAAACAATTTTTGAAATTGTCAACATAGAGGATGTTCCTTTCTATATGAGTTAATTCTGGAGGTTGCCTTCTGGATAGAAGTGAAACACCTCTTCCTGGCGCTGCTGCTTCAACTTCCAGGACCAGCAACAACACCAGAGATGCGGCTTCTGAAGCACAATTCTGTGCCTCAAACCAGAGAAATACCTCACTTCCGCCTAGAAGAAGCTATAATTTTAGCACTTCTTCTGTGATCCAGAACTTCAAGCCAACAAACTTACCAAAATTTGACAAAAAGGCCAATGTCCACATGTTCCTCCAGCTATACAACAACTCTATGTATGGGGCAGATGACGCCATGAAGAATGCAGCCATTTTTAATTGCTTGTATTCAGAGACCTAAACAATAATAATGCCAAGACTTCTGGAACAAGGCTGGACTTACAAGAACATATCCAGGGCCCTTATTGCAGAGTTTGGCAGCAAGGAGGCTTTATTTTGCCAAAAAATGGAGTTTACAGAAGGGAAGATAAAGAAGGGGGAACACCTAATGGATTTCTCAGAGTGCTTCTATCTGGAAGCACAGACCCTAGTCTCCATGGGAGCCACCACTTTTGTTGACGTAAAAGGAACACTTCTTAACTACGTACATCCCAATAGAGAGCTTTCCATTGCTCTCAAATCTGGAATATATGGTGCAAGAATGATCCCTGAACTCATGCGCCATTTGGGATCTTTTAAGGAGCAGTTCAAGTGTAAGGTCTTGCCCATAATGGCGCAAGGTTATAAACTAGAGCGTGCAAGGCATTAGGATTAAAATTTAAAAGATATAAAAATGTAGGAACTGTCTGTAAAATAATCTTACAGAACCCTGCTAAAAACCTATATTGGGTCACAAAAGGAGTAATTGAGTGTAAGAACCCTAAGCAAAGAAGATAAAATAAAGTGTTTAATAGTGAAAAATTTTAACTAAGGGAATGTCAATATTAGGATATTCTCCATCAGCAAATTGGTACATATAACTATTGAAAGATTCCTTAAGGGAAAATAATGGATACAAAAAGCCTAAGGCTTGTTATTTCACAAGTTCCATTTGTTTTAAGGAAAGAAAAAGCTAAACTTTAAAATGAATTTAATAAAAATGTATAAATTTCTAGAAATTAAGATCTCAAAGTTAAAATTAGATAAAAGATTGAAGGGAAGAAATCACTTAGAATTTTGGCTTAAAGCCTACTCTTCAAAAGCTCTTTATTTATAGAGGAAAAAGTCTTTTCTGTTGAAGACTGATAGACAGGAGGAAGCAGCCAAGAAGAAGGAGCAACTGGAGAAGTTGGAGAACAACCAGGTACAGAAAAGGGGAAACAGAAGACCAGTTTGAAGTTTGATCAGCAAGAATGAAGCTGGGGAAAGCAGCAACAACATAACAGGAGTTTAAAAAAGATGAGTGAAAAGTAAAATTTCTCTAACTTTAAAGTAGAGAATATAAAACTAATTGAATAGCTGAAAGCAAAAAACAACAACAATGTCAGTTCAAACGCAAATTGACGTAAAACAAGGTAATTAACTTTAAAATACTTATATATTAACTCTCAATTCAAAACTTTAATATTAAAAAAATACTGAATTTAAATCAATCAAAAATAAACAAATATACTAAATTTTAAAGAGCCTGCCCTTTGGGGCAGGGCATGACATCAAGGTTCCCTTTCCTGATTATAAGAAAGCCACCTTGTCCTTTCCTACGGATTCCAAGGGCAAGACTTGGGAGAGGGACTCACCAAAGAAACCAACAACTGTAGCTACTCCCCCAGTTAACAACACGGCAAACACCTGCACATGCTACAAGTTTAGGCAATTAGGAAATCTTTCTTGGGATTGCAAGCAACCCAAGGCTAATGTTTGCCACCTGAACCAGGAAGACAATGTGAAAGACAAGCTAGAAGACAAGGATGAAGACAAGGACAGAGAAGAAGACAGCAAGGAGTAAAAAAACTGTTAAGCAGTCAGGCTGAGGAGAAAACCCTGACTGCTAGTAGTTCCCAACCCTCTCCACCTATTGACCCAGACCCTGACATTCCTGATTGCAATGTTGGCCTGCTGGACCAAGAATCCTGCCCTGAGAGATACTTGCCAGATAAAGAATAAATAGACAAAGACTTGCTCCATAGAGTTTTAGCCATCAACACAGTCACAAGGAAGCAAGCAATCCATACGGAAAATATACCTTCCAAAGAAGCTGTTGACACCATCTCTATACCCTACACTGAACAACTTTCCATGCCATACACTGAGGTCACCCATGAGAGCAACAGTGTTAAAAAGTTGTCTCAACTATTGAGGTTGGTACAAGTCTCCACAAACTTGGATACTTTGAAATCCCTGAATCCTGATCTAACAACTGTGCTAGAGTAGTTTCTTGCTCAGTTCAAGGGTTTAGACATTCACAAGGTTACTAAAATTACCTCTCCTCATTATGGGGAACAACACAACTGCACATACATTGAACTGGTGTTTCATAAGCTTTGGGTAAGAGCAATTCTGGACTCTGGAGCCCGGGGTAACATTGTGTCAACCAGGCTAGTCAAGAAGCTGAAACTTGCGTCTGACCTAGATTACAATGAGGAATTCAGTACTGCAGGACCTGAAAAAACAAAGGCGTTGGGAGCCTATTCATCCTTACCACTTCATTTTGGTAAATTGGTGGTAACAGCCCCAGCAAGAGTGTTGCACAATGAAAGCTATGATATCTTAATTGGAACAAGCTTTGTGGCAACCTATGGGACTATCATCAACCATAAGGATAGTACTTTCAGCATTATAGGTCACTCTGTGCCAATGTTTTATCACAGTGACAGAACAAGAGACCTCCCTACAAAGAAAATCCATTATATTAATATGGAATACACTGATGGAGATATGCCAGTAGCGTACACCTTGTGTCAGTGCAAAATCAAGGTTTTACCTCTGGTCACTAAAGAGTACAAAGGAATTCCCTTATATTCCTCTAGTGAATTCTCCATCCCAACTGGTTCTCAAGTTATACATAATACAGGTCTAAGCCTCAGTTTCCCTAAAGGAATGCATGGTGAAATATCTGGAATCCACAATGGTTTGCAGTTGGAACCTTGGAACCTACCTGGGATTGTCATGCCATCATTGGAAGAGATTCTGGTACTTTTAGGGAACCTTTCTGATAAATCACTGAAGGTGAAGAAACACCAACTAATGGGCTACATGAAGTTGGAGAAAAACTCTAGCCTTATGGATGTCACTCCTTTTGGCAAGTTCAGCAAATTCACACTACCCTGCAACCAACCAAGCGTTCTGTCACTTATTCCGCGCAATTCTTTAAATGGACTGACAGAAGATCAGAAGGGCCAAGCTATTTGTCTCTTTGAGAAATATAAGGACGTCTTTGCAGAAAATGACCAAGACCTAGGAAAAGCTCTTAGGGTTAAACATGTATCAGATACACAAGATACTGTCCCTATATGCTCTAGGCTGATAAGACGTAGCTTAGTCAACCAATCCATTGTCAACAAAGAGCTACAGAAGCTACTTACATCTGGCCTTCTGGTACCCAGCAAGAGTCCTTGGTCCTCACCACTGTTGATTGTAAAGAAAAAGGATGGGTCTAATTTCGTGGTAATGGACTACCGCAAATTGAACTCTGTCACAAAAAAGGATTCTTATCTGTTGCCCCGCATTGATGACACATTGGACAAGCTGGGTGGTGCAAAGTACTTCAGCGCAATGGATCTGATCAGTGGGTACTGGCAGATTGACCTTCCAGCAGCAGACCAGGAAAAGTGTGCCATCATTAAAGAGCAAGGGCTTTTTCAGCCAACTAGGATGCCACAGGGACTTGCAAATGCCCCTGCAACTTTCCATCAAGCCATGGACTCCATGATGAGAGACCTCAAGTTGACTTGTGTTCTGGTTTACCTTTACAACATTAACGTCTTTTCACAAACGTTTGGTCAACACTTGGATCATTTGGAGGCCGTGTTTCAACTTCTTATTGCTGCCAATCTCAAGCTAAAACCAAGGAAGTGTAACTTCTTTAAGGAAAATTTGGAATTACTTGGTTATATCATCAGCAAAGATGGCTTATGGCCTGTCCCTGCTAAGGTCAAAGCTATCACACACATACAAAAGCCTTCCAACAAGAGAGATGTTCAGGTGTTTTTAGGAATGATTGGTTACTATAGACTTTTTATACCAAACTTCACAGGTCTAGGAGGACCACTATTCCACTTTTTGAAAAAAAAATTGAGTTCTCATGGACAGAATGATGCCAGAAAGCCTTTGAGGACTTGAAAGCCACCCTAGTGACAGAGCCAGTACTCTCCTATCCTAACTTTGAGCGTCCTTTCATCATCCACACAGACTCCAGTTTGACAGCAATTGGCGCTGTTCTTTCTCAGCTGGACAACAATGGCCAAGACCATCCTATAGGGTATTGTTCCTGCACACTCAATAGTCACAAAAGGAATTACACGGTCACCAAGAGGGAATGCCTAGCAGTCATTTATGCTTGTCAAAAATTTAGAGTGTACCTCCATGGAGTACACTTTACGGTGATAACTGATCATGCCTCACTTAAATGGTTGAAAACCCTGAAGGATCCTGAAGAACACCTGGCACAATGGGCTATTAAGCTACAAGCTTATGACTACAAAATAATTCATTGTGCTGGAGTTATGCATCAGAACGCAGATTGCCTTTCACATCTTCCTACCATAGCCTTGGTTTCCTCAACAGCAGATGAACTCTACAACAAGCTGATGCTGAAAACTTCCATGTGGGGGGAAGAGCTGCTCAAGATTCAGAAAATTCTGAAAGCTCTTACAGTGGACACCTGTGTCAAGGATAATCAGCTTTTTAAGTTGTATAAAGGGAAGTGGCTACCATACATTTTCCATACTTACATACAGATGCAGTAGTATCAGCACATTGTACTGTGGGCCATGGCAGTATCCATAAAACCCTCAACCTCCTACAGCAGCATTGCTACTGGGAAGGTATGCACTTGGATGTAGCGGAAACCCTGGCCACTTGCCACACCTGTACAATAGAGCAACCAAAGGTCTTGTGCTATCAGCACCGGCTAATTTGACCTGGCTTTGCGTTTCATACTGTTGCTATAGATGTAGTAGATCTCCTTCCACTGACTTCTAGCAAGAACAAGTTCATAATTTTAGAAGTGGATCAGCTTAAAAAATGGGTAGAAACAGAAGCAATTCCTAACCAGTTGGCGCTTACCACAGCCAAGTTCATTCTAGAGAACATACTCTACAAACATGGCTGCCCACAAACATTGCTAACAGATAATGGGAAAAACTTCACAGGATACATGATACCCTGGCTGAACAAACTTATGGGTATTTGTGGTACCCTGTCAACACCATATCATCCCCAAACAAATGGAATGGTAGAGAGAACAAATGGAAGTCTTTTACAGATCCTAAGTAAGCTTAGCCATCAGCACAAAACAGAATGGGATACATATCTTCTGGCAGCTACCTTTTTGTACAATATAGGATTCCACAGGGCTACAGGAAAAAGCCCCTTCCAGCTTCTTTATGGTTGACAGCCAAGTCTCCCGCCACATCTCTACAGTTTAGTTAAAACCAATGATCCCCTCATCCCCAACGCTTATTTAAAGATACTAGCACAGACGCTAATCAAGTTACAGTCTGAGGCGTACTCTATCAATTTAGCAACAAAGGAAAAATATATGGATCATGCGGTAAAAACTTGGCTGGCCCTCCCTGCATACAAAATAGGAAGTTTGGTTTACTTCTACAGCAATTGAGGGTACAGTTGCAAAAGTAAACTTGCCTCACTATGGCAAGGTCCAGTCAAGGTAGTCCAGAAAGTGGGAGTAGATAGTTACACTCTCAAGGATTTGGAAACTGGCCAACTAATCACTTGAGTCCATGCGTAGTACATGCACAAGGCTCCAAGTGATCAAGCATAAACCCCATTATGAATAAAAATTTGGAAAAAGAAAAACCTAATGAAAATAGTCCATGGGTTGTTATCCTTTTTGCATCAAGAAGATATAAAGCTTACAGTAAGAAGGATTAGTGTGGTTTAGGCAATTGGTGGTTTATTGAGATAGTATTGCCTATAAACCCAGACACAACTGGATGAGGACTTTGGCAATGGCTGCGTAGATTATCCAGACATTAGGTAGCCAACAGAATGCAAATGGAAGAAAAGGAGAATCATCTACGGGAAGGAAATTGACACGGTTCACACCAATGGAATAAGGAAAGAAAAGCCCAAGCAAGATGCATTCCTAGAGAGGACTTTCTTTCTGGACATATTCCTTGGGAGTTTTGCCTCCTATCAAGTACATGACTCCTAAAAGCCACTCAATATATTTGGGCATGTGGTACAGTCTCTGGTGATAAACAACCTTGGAGCCGCTGAGCACCAAGTTTTCTACCAACACCATGAACTGTCTACTTCCTGCATGGCTATAACTAAGGAGTTCTAGGGTAGTACCCATAGCTCATTGCAATTGGTATTTGTGACTATTGGAACCATGCCACAAGGGCACAGGGCCAACAGCAGACCAAGGATCAGACCACGCTGCAAAAAACCAGCTCAAGAAGTTTGAGAGCACAAGAGATCTGATTGTCTGTCAAGTATACCCCATCAAAGGAGAAGTCCTGTAGGCACAACTGTGCATACCTTATCAGTTTCACCCTAGGGATTTTCCAATGAATGTTATTTCCGACTTCAAGCCTTTTTGTGGAGATCACATAAGGATTTTCCAGAGCTAGCATAAGGGTGGACCACATAACTACTGGGCCACGGAATTGTAGAATGAGAATCCTCTCCCAACAAAGAAAGGCAACCATTTCAATGTAGGAACCTTGACTATCTTCTTGGAAAACCACAGAATTAGAGCTCACCTCACCTTTGTTCAAATTTTGGAGAAGATTGGTTAAGCTTGGTACAGGTTCATTAGTCTTATCAGTAGGAGTGGTTGTAGCAGCTTTACTCTTGTTATTACAGCTCCTCTTCTTTGCAATTGTGGAAAGTTGGCTAGATGTAGGAATACTGGAGTCTTGCACTACTGACTTACTCAAAGGTGTACTTGGATTATAAGAGACAGTACTGGACAAACTATAGAAAGCTGCGTCTATTTCACTGCCTAGAATCTTGGTGAATTCAGCTTCTTCTGAGGCTAGAACAGGTGAGTACACATGTATGTTCCCAACTGGAATTTTGGGTATTCCCATTTGGGTCTTGTTGATTCTCTGTTCTGGAACATTGGTGTAGCAAACAACTGGCTTTCTGTTCCTTTTTGGGAAGTTTACTATACTGAAGGAAGTTAAAATACTTTTATAGTAACGTCTAGTTTAGTGGGGGAAATGTCGTGAAGTGATTGGTTGTAAACTAGCTGTCACTATACTCACGCATTGATCCATTAAGCTCGGTGAACCAAAGGACAATGGTACTATTGCTCTGGATGATAACTAGTCCAAACAATCAACTAGGTTGTACTCTGAGTTCATATTAACTGATGATCATCTGATAATTAGTTTAATATTGGGCTAAGCAATAGAGGGAACTAGGCTGTAGCTAGAGGATCCTGGCGTTCTATGACTCTCATTAATCCCCTCCCTTACTATATAACTCTCTCCTTGATTGATTAAATAAAGATTGAATTACATAAACTTATAATTATTATATGCATTAGGCTGAAGGATTTATCTTAGCCTAATCTTTAGTAACACATAAGATTGTATTCAAGTTAAGCGTTAGTAGCTATCAACCAATTAATAGCTGAAATTACGACAACCTGTAACCTAAAATCAAGAGTTAGTATCAATTAATCCAAATAACTTACCTTTTTGTCTTTATTCCAGGCTGCACAAGCAAGCTTCAGACTGGGGTTTCCCTGCAATTTTGGTTGTTTTTTCTTGATACTAGTAACCAAAACTTCAACCGCTTCCCCTTCTTCTGTTCTCTTCATTCCTGGTTTTAACTTTTTAAAGTTAAAATAATCCTAGGCATGTTTGCTCTTCCTCCTTCTATACATAACTTTTTTCTAACTATGGTCTTATTCTCCCTCATTTATGTTGCAACTGAACCAATGATAGTTCAGTATTTGATTGGGAAAGACAACAGTTCAATAGAAAGGACAAGAATGAGAAGAATAAGATAAGATTTATTAATTGATATTGTGACTAATATACTATATGGGAAAGCCACAAGGCCACAAGGGGGTGGCATAGTGGCATGTTCCATGTAGGGTTTGAAGCCAAGGAATAACTTGTGCAGGGATCAACAAAGTCAAATTGGCAGCGCTCCTAATTAGGAGATAATTCCCGCAATTTGACCTCACCTTCAGGATGATCCATGCTACTAGATATGTCATGGGGCAACTCATTGAGCGCCCCCTGTGTATCATGAGATATGTTAGCAGGTTAGAGGAGAATCTTGGTTACAACCCCCCCTTCCCTCTGTTTGTTGTCAGGTACCAGGATTGGAACTTGTGGGAGATTTGGGAAGGTCCACACAAAGAGTCTTTGTGTGGGAATGGTGCAGCAGAGGCGCAAGCAGTTATGGTGGAGTGTCTTACTGTTTCCTTGGGCATCTTCAAGCTGGTAGGTGTGGGTGTTGTAGATAGCAGCTATCTTGAAGGGTCTGAGATAATTGGGTTCCATTTTGGCAGAGTTGGGATTAAGGGTGTAGACATTATCACCCACAGCATACCTTGCTTTGAGGTGTTTAGTCCCCCCTTGACCTGCTCTTGCTCTATGTTGCAAGCTTTGGCACACCATTGAATCAGGGAGGGGGTAGTTACAAGGGGAGGCTTCTTGGGAGCTGTGGACTGTAATTTCCCTTGTTAAACCCCTGTCAGACCATCAGGAGTCCCAAAGGCTAAGGCACTGGGGCTGAACCCTGTACCCTGGTTGATCCTAGCTCATAAGATAAGTAGAGCAGTGGGGAGATGTTCAGTCCAGGAAGTGTTTGGGTGCTCCTGTGAGAGCTTGGCAATTAGTTGTACCAGGGGCCATTCAGGCGCTCTACACATCTGTTGCATTGGGGGTGATATGGTGTTGTGACCACTTGTTGAAGGGTGTTCTTGGCGCAGTATGTTTTCATAATGTTACCTACAAGTTCCAGTCCCCCATTGGTGATGAGACGCTTGGGTCACCCAAAGCGGGCTGTTGAGAATTTTGACCAAGCAATGATGCCAATTATGAAAGAGCCCACAGATTGGGACTGTTACAACCAAACCCATAAATTAGTAGTACAAAATACAATGATACTAATTATAACAGAGCTCGCAGATATGAATTGCAGCTACCAAAATACATAAATTTGTAGTATAAACTATATGCATATTGGATCTGCAGTAGTCTGCTGACCTGAGCCTTAAACTAGCCAATGATAAGTGCCGCCATGGCAATTGGATTAGGCGCCAAAGTGCTGAACTACTTTTACGTCAAGCGCCGCAGCGCCAACTGAAAATTATTGCAAGCGCCGCAGCGCTGCTTTACTTTTACATTGGGCGCCAAGGCGCTGGGTTCAATTCCCCATAATCTTGAATTCCCATATTTATCACATTAATAAGCATTAAGCTTGCAGTATGCCAGAGAAGTAGGAAGTGATCCTGAAGTACTAAATTATTCCATGCCAGCAGGGATCACCTGTGCTGGGTGAAGATGAAAATATTCTATTGGTTGACGTGCAATAAGCGCCAAACCTAGATTAATAATTACCCAAATTTGGGATGTATTAGAATGTCTTAGAAGACATTGCTAGCAGTCCAGAGATTACCCTGGTAGAAGGTATAAGAAGAATTAATCATTTATAATAAAACCATCTTTGAACCATCTTTATTTTATCCTTAATCTGATTGACCTTTATCCTAATCCTTAAGTGCTTCTGCGCAATCAGAAGCCATTGCTGGGCAATAATCATGGTTCCGTTCAATCCTGGCTCTTCTGATACAATACTACTCATATACTCACATGGGCCACAATTTCCTTGCCAATGAAGTGGGTGATGGTGGTGGCGGTGTGATTAGTGGTTGTCCATGCTACTGACCAACGGGTGAAGTAGTTGATGGCTGTGATGATGTACTTCTTCCCAAGTCTGTCTTTGGGGAGAGGTCCAACAATGTTGAGGGCCCACTGCTCAAAGGGTTCCATGGCCTTAATGGGCAGGACAGACTTGGGGGTGCAGGTTTGGACGTATTCTTTTCACACAGCACACATTTTTTAAGGAAGTCTAGGATGTGCTGGCACATACAGGGCCACAAAACCTTGTGTTTCATGATTTTGAAGAGGTTACATCCTCTGATATGACCCAAGGTGAGGTGGTAATGCAGTATGGTATCCCCTTGCTGGGTAATGGGAATATAGGGTGTCTTTTGACCTGTCTCTGCCCGGCGGCAGAAATTGCCAGCATCAGTAGTGAACTGGCTCTTGTTGTCCTTCAGCTTAGAAATAGTTATGGAGTTAAGACCTTTGTAGTGGGTGGCTTCAGGACACAGGTAAAGCATGGGTCAGTCTGGATCTAAGCTATTGTCTCCCACAATGGATGCTAAATATAATCTGTAGAGGGTGTCAGCTGTTACAAGTTCCTTCCCAGGCTTGTACTCAATATGTAACTGGTAGGGGGACAGGTGCTTGACCCAGCCTGCTTGACATTGTGTTAAGTGCAACTGGGTATTGAAGTACTGAAGCAACTTGTGGTCTATCAGGATACAGGGTAGAAAGGTGGCACCTTACAGATAACAGCACCACTTCTTGACACAGTGCACAATTGCTGCTAACTCTTTATCATGTATGGGGTAGCATTGTTCTGAGTTGGTGAGCTTCCTGGATTTGTACACCACGGGTAGACAGACACCTATTTCAGTTTCCACACTTAGTACGCCCTTATAGCGCTGTCAGAGACATAAGTCTTGAGCTTGTACCGGTGGTTTTGATTTTGAAATTGGAGTATGGGGCAGTTGTAAGTCTCTGCTTCAACGTCTCAAAGGCTTGATCTCTGGCAGGAGTTCATTTGAAGCACTGTTTAATGTTTAACAGTTTGGTGAGAGGTGTAATTAGTTCTCTGCAGTTGGGGATGAACTTCCACACATAGGCAACTATGCCCAATAAGGTACACACCTGACCTACATCATTGGGAGGTGACATGCTTGTGATTGACTTAATTTTGGCACAGTCTGGCTTTATTCCTTGGGCAGAGATGGTGTGCCCAAGGAATAGGAGCTCTGACCTGAGGAATTTGAATTTGGAAGGCTTTGTCTTTAGCTGGTTTTTACAAAGGGTGTTAAGGACAGCACATAGATGTTAGAGATGTGTGAGTTGATCTTGACTGAAGGCAATAACGTTGTCAATGTACACAACAACACATTTTCCAATTAAATCTTCAAATGCTTTTTCATCAAGATGGCAAATGTGGAGGGAGCGTTGGTTGATCCAAAGTTCATGACATGACACTCAAAAAGCCTGTAGTGTGTGCAGAAGGCAGTTTTTGCCTCATTCCCTGGTTCAATGTGGACCTGGTTGTACCCCACAGTGAGATCAATCTTACTGAAGGCTTTTGCACCTGCAAGTGTATCAAACAAATTGTCAATTATCAGTAAGGGGTATTTGGTTTTGACTGTCACCTTGTTTAGGGCGCAGTATTTGGTCACCAAGAAAAAGGAGATGTTCTTCTTGGCTACAAAGAAGACAGCAGCCCAATACAGCAAGAGTGAGGGACAGATAAAGCCCTTGTTGATTGTGTCCACAAGGTGTTGACGGAGAGTCTTGTCTTCCTTGGGCGTCAGACAATAGAGGGGACATGCCTTTAGTAGTGACCCTTGTAGTTGGATAGCATGTTGTATTTCCTGGGGAGGAGGTAGTTGGTCTAATGTTTCACTAAAGACGTCCTTATACTCCTTGAGGAGAGCTGCAAGTGCTGGCAGAGGTGTGGTGGTCAAGGGAGGGACCACAGGTAGTTCAGAGCAGATGACTTTGACTGAACACTGGTTAAAGTCAACCCCCCTTGAAGTTGTACATACCTGTTTCTGTGAGTCTGACAAATGCGGTATCATGGAGTAATTTGTTCATTTCAACAGGGTAAATATGGAAACCCACCCAATTTCTGTTGAGGGTGATTACAGACGTGTCCCAGTCAATATATGGCTGGTTGTGTTGAAGCCAGTTAAGGCCAGCAATGACGTTGTGACTGAGTCCTGCCAAGATAGGCCCAGAGAGTCTCACCTGGATGTTCTTCATTCTCACAGAGAGGGGTACCGTCTCATGAGTGATTGCCACTCTTCAGGAGTCAAATACATGCCTTGATTTGAATTGGCTAGGCATTTGATCTAGTTGTTGAGCATCTGAAAATCCTTGGTTGACTGTGGTGGGATCATCCCCAGTGTCTACCAAAATTTTATGGGTATTCTCACAGAAACAGAAGGGGTAGGCCAAGCAGGTGATTTTATTAGAAGAATGACTTGCTTGGAGGACAGGGTTGTCACTAAGTACCTGGAGAACATATAAGGCTTCAACATCACACACATTATAGTCACATGAGTTTTTGGTGAGAATAGAGTGGTCAGGTGGGGTTGCAGAACCTCTTGTATCTACAACCCCCAGGATTTTCCCAGGTCTTTGATTTGCGCCAATTGGAGCTCCCCCTTGCGGTGGCGCTTTGTTCCATTCTCCTGTTGATGTGGTTGGCAGCAAGCCACCTGGTTGTGAGCACTTCCTAGTGCAGGACAAGATTAGGCAGGTGCCTCATTATATCTTTGGAAGCCCATTGAGGCCTGGTTGTTGGCCTCCACAATGGCTTTTTAACAGTCATTGATAGAGGTATAGCAATCCACGATTACCAACTTGTAGATATGGGGGTTGAGTCTGTTAACAATGAGTATCAGCAACATAGCATTTCCATCAGTTACGGCTTCTGGAGCAGCAGCAAGGGCTTGTTGCCACGCTTCAAGGTACTCAGGGACAGATCCTGTCTGTTTAATAGCTAGAAGTGGGGTCCCCACTACAATGGGCAAGAAATTTTTGCTGTAGAGAGACTTGGCGGCTTCTCTGAAGGACTCCCAGGTGACTTCTTGCTCCTGGCCTGCCCAGTTGGTGAACCATACAGCGGCAGGACCTGTAAGGTGTCCAGACATGGTGGCAATCAACATAGGCTTGGGCACTTGGCAGATGCAAAGTTGGGTTTTGGTGGAATGGAGCCAGCTTTTGATGTCAGCCCCTTTTACATCACCCACAAAGGACTCAAGATGAAGGTTTATCATGTGTTGTGACAGGTCTGATTGAGGAAGGGTGACACTTACATTGTGCTGCCCCAGTAAGAGGCAGTTGTACACACTGGTAAGCACTAGCTGGTCCTGATAGATAACATATCCCTCAGGGATGTCCCCCTTGGGGATTAGAAGGAAGGTTTCTTGGTGGAGAGTAGTCATACAGCCTGTACTATGTCTTTTCTTGGGTTTTTTTTCTTAGGTAGGTTGTGAATCTACCGCTGCTACCACTGTTGCAACTGAACCAATCAGAGTTCAGTATTTGAATGGGGAAGACAACAGTCTAATAGAAAGGACAAAATGAATATAATAAGGTATTTTTTATTGTAGAATATTGTGATTAATATAATATATGGGGAAGCCACAAGGCCACAAGGGGGTGGCATGGTGGCATGTTCCATGTAAGGTTTGTAGCCAATGAATAACTTGTGTGGGGATCAGCAGGTCAAATTGTTAGCGCTCCTAATTAGGAGAAAGTGCCTGCAGTTCAATATTGCCTTTGGATTGGTTCATGTTTTTAGATACATCAAGGGGCGACTCCTTGAGCACCCCCTGTGTATTGTAAGATATGTTAGCAGGCAAGGAGGGAGACTTGGTTGCAACACCTGGGCCATATACCAGAAGCTTTCTAAGGAAATCTTCTTTCTGAGTGTGAATAAAAGCCCATTTTGACCCCTATACATATTTCTGAGATACATTTTTCCTTACTAGAGAATGACATCCCTTCCAGCTGGTCCCTGGCTATTGTGATCTGAGGCGTGGCACAGAGTCACAACAGGAAATCCTAACCTTAGGATTTGATTTGTACTAAGTCTCAGCTAGAATGGCAGGGAAGGCTATGCAATTACCTTGTGGCCCTGATTGAATAATATCTGCTAGACGTGGCTAGAGAGGCGCCAAAGTACATGGAGATAAAAATACAAAAATGTGAATAGAACTTAAAGCTTATTGGTAGAAATGGAATGGAATATATCCTATGTAGCTTTACCACAAAACACTACCAGGACAGTAGGATCACTTGCCACCAGCATGAGTGGGGCAAGTGAGCTACGTAGAATCAGAAAACTGAACAATTGAATTTCCCAATTTGGAGCCAGACTCATTTCAAAGGGCAAAAAGTAAAAGAGAGATATTTGTCCTTGAAATAACCCATTGAAGGCAAAATTAAAACATGGTGATAGGCGACATTCAAAACATTGCCCTCCTCTAGATTGGCCTTAGGGGGATGGTACTTGTGGAGGAACTTGGCATGTATGTGGGTAAACAGTTGACCACTGGAGAGGAGCTTTATAGTATACTTTGATCCTTGCTTGAAGGTCACTTCCAAGGGCTCAATCCACAAAGAGTCTAGTTTATGAGCGCGTCCTCCTACTCTATGCTGATAGTAAAGAACATAGTCCCTAATGTTAAACTCAGGAAAGGAAGATTGTCCAGTGTTGTTGGGAGAGAGCTCAAGAATCTTGGTCTTATATGCAAACTTGTAGGCAGTGGCCTGAATATCAATTATTTGGTTGACTAGATCTTTTATATGGTTGTCAGGGTTCATGGCCTTATCAGAGGAGAGTAGGGGCCCCCCAAGAGCAACAGAGTGGTGGATTCACAACCATACAACATAGCAAAAGGGGAATACCCAGTGACACAATGTTTGCTAAGGCAATAGGCAAAGAGAGCAGCAGGTAAGTATAGATCCCAGTTGGCAGTGTCAGAATAAGTGAGTTTCCTCATGATAGAAACCAGAGTTGAATTTGCGCGCTCAACTGCCCCATTGGTGGAAGGATTATAGGGGCAGAGAAAGACTGGTGAGACCCCAAGGCTTCAACAACAGAGGTTACTAACTTGGCATTAAAGTTAGTCCCATTGTCAGACAACAACACTTGAGGACAACTGTGGCAAAAGAATACATCTTGCAGCAGAAAGACGGCAGTTGTCTTAGCAGTGATGTCCTTAGTAGGGCGAGCTTCTAACCACTTGCTAAAATGATCAACAGCAATTAGGATAAAGAAGCAACTAGAGCGGGAGCAAGGGAGAGGTCCTACAGCGTCAATACTGACAGTGTGGAATGTGTGTTGAGGGGAGACTAGCTTGAACTCATGAGTGGCAGCTTTGGGTTGTTGGAGTTGGCAATCATGGCAACTAGAAATGACATCTGGAATCAGCAGGCAAAGATTTTCCCAGAAGTAGTTCTTCTGGAGACAGGAATAAGTTTTGGCAACGCCTCCGTGTCCTGTCTCCTTATGAGCTTGAAGCACCACCAAAAGCAAAGAATAGGCTGTACATAAGGCAGGTAGTGGTCTTGTACTTTCTTGAAAAGCTGATTGTCACAAATGAGCGTGTCTTCAGATAATTTAGAAAGGGTGACTCAAACTTCTTCTGTATTTTTCTCCCAATAAGGATATCTAATTAGTTTGTACAACCTGTCAGCCTCAGCAGGGTGTAGAGCAAGGATGGGCATTCTGGACAGTCCATCAGCATTCTGATGTTGAATCCTGGGGCGGTGCAGCATAGTGAAGTTGTACCCTTGTAGGCAGAGAGCCCATCTAGCTAGTTGTCCTTCTGGTTCCTTAAGTTGTTATAACCATTTGAGCAAAGCGTGGTCAGTGACCACAGTAAAATGGGTGCCATACATGTAATGGCAGAAATGCTTGATGGCATGCAGCACAGCAAAGTACTCTTTCTCTGTTACACTGTAGTTCTTCTCATGCTTATTCAGGACACGAGAGTTATAAGCTACAGGATGATCCACATCTTCATCATCCAATTGAGCCAAGATGGCTCCAATGTCCAGGTCACTAGCATCAGTATATAGGATGAATTCCTTATTGTAATCAGGATATACTCAGATGGGAGCTTCTTTGATCTTTTTTTTGAGAGTCTTAAAGGCTTGTTGCTGGCTGGCAGTCCATTCAAAAGGGACATTATGCAGCAGCTGGACAAAGGGTTTGCTCATGTCAGCAAAATTGGGGATGAATTATCTGTAGTATCCCATCATGCCCAGAAAGACTTGGACTTCTCGCAGGTTGGTGGGCAGGAGCATTTTGTCAATGGCTTCAACTTTCTTAGTCATGGGGCAAATTCCAGTCTGAGTCACCTCATGCCCCAAGACTCAAGCCATTCCTTGAAAAAAACACTTAGATGGTTTTAACTTAAGACAAGCCTCTTGAATCTTTATGAACACTTCTTTGAGATGGGCCAGGTGGTCATTAAAGGTAGCACATAAGACTTTTATATCATCTAAGTACACTAGGACACATGAGAGCTTCAAATCACAGAGTATGGAGTCCATGGCTTGTTGGGAAGTAGCTGGAGTATTGCAGAGTCCTTGCAGCATTTGCGTAGGCTCAAAAAATCCTCTGGAAGTGATGAGCACAGCCTTCTGTTTATCCTTGGGAGAGAGATCAACTTTCCAGTACCCAGAGGCTAGGTTCATAGAAGAGAAGAACTTGGAGCCCCCAAGGAAGCAGAGAGCATTGTCAATACACAGCAAGGGATAGGAATCCTTTTTTGTTAAAGAGTTAAATCGGAAATAGTCCATCACAATACAATGGCCTACATCCTTCTTCTTCAGTATGAGCAAGGGGGGGCATGGACTTTAGAAAGGAGCCATTAGTCCAGCGTCTAGAAGTTGTTTGAACTCTTTAGACACCTGAACATCCTCTACACAACTGCAGCAATAAGGTTTAGCGCAGAAGGGGGAGCGTCACCAGTATCAATCTGGTGAATGACGCCTTTGGCTAGACCATAATCACTGCTATCTTTAGCAAAGATATTTGAAAGCTGGTCCAGTAGGTCAAGCATCTATTTATGTTAAATTGGGGATAGTTGCAGGAAGTCTTGAGCAGTGAACAAGGATAGGACTTGGGGCTTGTCTTCAGGTAAATTAAAGTCCTGGAACCTACCAAAGGGATGTAGTGATAGGACGTCAGGGGAATTCAACAACTTGCCATAGTCAAAAAACTGCCCTCTAGACACATGTATGGGGAGAGCTGTTAATATGGCGACCAGCAATTGAACAGGGTCTTTATGAGAGACATCCAAGATTCCCAGACAGAGATAGGGTTCATTGCATCCTAGCAAGGGAGGAGATTATAACTATAGGAACATACACTCAGGTAGCTCATACAATATTTGGGAGTCTAGGATAGCCTGAGATCCAGGGGGAATGGTTACAGTAGAGGTGGCCAAGAGAGGGATCCCTTCAGACGCAGGGCAAGTCATAGGAGGACACTTCATGTTGGAGGAATGGGTACAGTATTTTAAAGTGAAAACACCAGTGGGATATTCCAAGGCACATGTCTTGAGGCGCTTCCCAGGAACTTTAACTGGCTCTTCAAAGATCAAAGGGACTTCTTACCCTAAGATAGAGAGGTAGCTGTCCTTTAAGTTGATGATCTCATTGTGTTCCCTTAGGAATTGAGTACCAACTAGAAGAGTCTATGCTCTCATTCTCTAAGACAACAGCAGGCGCGGCCAAGAGTAGTTTTCCAAACCACATGGGAAGAGCAGAATAATCTGCTATAGTGCAAGTCATGGATAGCCCTGCTGTACCATAGAACTGGTAATAGTTGAGGTCAGGGGAAAGCTTGAGCTTCTTAACAAGCTTCAAGGAGACAACATTAACAGGAGACCCTGTGTCTAAGACAGCCTACATTTTCACCTTTTTGATGGATATTTCCACACAAGTGGTAGTACAACCAAAGGGAAGGAGGATAGCCAGAATGTCTTGGGCTTCTGCCAGTTCTTTGTCCCATTTTTAATCATGCATATTAGGCCCAGGAACTGCTTATAGACTATCTGGAGAGGAAGCAAAACTGAAACATTTTTAAACACAGCGTCAGCAACTTAAGCAGCTTCCTTGGAAGACTTGACAAGCACGGGGATCTCTTGGCTTGAGTGAGATATGGGCAGGAGACAACCTCTTTGGCTTCAGAAAGAGGCTTGGCGGTCATTTTAGTTTTCCCAGAATGTAGCTTATAAGGGACTGTATTAGTTTTTGGGATGGCAAGGACTGAATACCCATAGGTGTCAGGATCTTTCTTATTGGAATTGTCCATGTCAGAGTCATCAGATATATTATGAAATAGCAGCAAAATGGGGGAGCCTCAGTGTCAGCAGGCTCAGAGTCAGCAATGGAGGGAGACTGGGAAGGATTGTCAGCCAAGAGCGGCTCTGCCTCTAGGTTGACTGTTCTTCCCCCCTGCTCCTTGGGATCTTCTCCTTCAACCCAAGGATTGGTGCTGACTAAGGAATGATGACCTATCTGCCCACAGTTATGGCAACCCTGGCGTCAAGGAGGATTATGTGAGTTCATGGTGAGGATACATGGGCCACCTGAAGAAAAACCAAAGTTAGAGGCGGCACAATTCTCCCGCACAACTGTCCCAGAATGGGTAAGGTGCATATCTTGTAACAGTGTCTTTATGCTTCTCATAGAAGAAAGCATGGCTTTATGAGCCTTAAAGTGAAGACACAGAAGCTGATTAACCTTGAGGGCTTGAGCGCAATCCATGTATGCTTCATGTGCGGTCAACTGGTGGCTTGTAATCAGTTGCTGTCCCTCCATGTAGAATCTATCTATGAATTCAGCTAGGGTCTCCTTTGGTTTGAAAGCAATGTGCATGAAGGCGTCCTTCTTCACTTCCAAACTAAGGTATCACCAAATTTGTCAATCAGAAACTGCTTCATATCTTCACAGGTCTCAATGGTGGGCAGCTCTGGCACTACTACCTCTTGACAGGTCGGGTGCAGACAGGTTAGAATTTGTTCCTTCTTAACCTCATCTGAGGCTCTTCTCATGCAGTTTCATAGATAGTTAGGAAAGCTGCAATGGTTGAGGTTTTGGGGTCAAAGACTTGCTTAAAGGTAGGCTTGAAATGTGCTTCTGGAGTCAGGCCACTATTGTTGCTATCAAGTACATTTATGCGCGGGGAGAATTCTGCTTCATATTTGGAGGGGGGCTGTCTGGCCCACAGCTGGTGAACACTTTCCTCAAGAGTAGTCAGGGTCTCAACAGTGCAGGTGCCTGTATTATTAGCTAGGGTGCTCTGCCACTCAGTAAAATCTAGTTGTTGGTCCTGTGCAGTTACTACCAAGGAAAGTTCAGCCAGTTGGAAGGTAAGAGACAAACCCACCAAGAGGCAAGGAGCAAACCTGACATTCACCAAATTGTTTAACTTGCTCATTTCTTGTATGTCTTTATCAATCTCAGAGAAGTCTTGTTTCAAATGGTCCACCTCATTAGCTAGAGCTATCAACTCTCTAGCACAGTGAATGTGAGGAGATCCTGACAAGTTAGAGCAACAGTCATCTTCATCAGTAACCCCAGTTGAACTAACAGCAGACACCATCATCTCACACAAGGTAGTGACCTCTTGTTGCAAGTCAGCAACTTGAGTCGTCAAAGCAAGCACTTGAGGATCTGGCTGAGGGGCTCTGGTAGGGCAATCCTGACTGCGGGTGGACGTTCTTAACTCTTGAATGACATCCCATAGTCTCTGCTCTCTATCTGCCAAATCATCAGATGGAGGAGAAGGCGGGGCATCTGGTTTGGGTGTAGACAATCCATTTGCTTGAGTCTGGAGTTTGGCAATGGTATCAGCGGTAGCAGCCCTTTCTTGATCAAATTCTTTACCAAGTTTGCAGAGGCCTTTTGCAGCAAGGGCTGCTACTTGCTGTAATTGGTCAAAGGATTAATCACTGAACTTTTTGAGCTGCTGCAAAAATTGTTCAAAATTGGTGAGATAGGGGTTCAAGGTGGAATCTACTTGGGTGCGCCAGGGCTGTTCCAACTGGTGAAACTCATGTAGATGCTCTCTGACATACTCAGGGATGGACTGGCGCATTTTTTTGATGGAATTGACCAAGCGGGTTTGGGAGGTGACAGAGTTGCGCTGATTGTCTGATACCAAGATAACAGGGAGTGGATTCACTGCTGGTAGGCTGCAGACTGATCCCAGTGATGAGTGACAGCAGCTTGTAGAGATGAAATTTCCTGAACATGAAGCCCTAACACCATTTGATGATGGGCTAAGGCGGGTTGTACAAAAGATGTCAATAGGTGTTCAGTGGAGCCAGTTACTGAGAGGAGATGCTGTGGAAATTATGGAGACACAATTAATTTGTAGTATTCTGCTCAGCTGAACTGAAGCTGGAGGCAAGGAATGGCTCTATCACGGGCTAACCCAAGGGCTACTGCCATGACTTGTTCTAAGTCAGGGGTACTAAAGGGTAGGCCACTAGGCAGGGACAATTCCCAAGGTTAAGCACAGTAGGGACAATAGGCAGGTTGGCAATGTCTTCTCAATAGGAGGACTGGTAATTTCAGGCAAAGTTGGCTCTTTTATGAGAGGAGGAAAAGGTCATGAAAACGTTGTTGCAAAAGGAATAACCAAGGGGCTTACAGCCCCTGTAGTGAGCACCATTTTTGTTGTGATCTGAGGTGTGGCACAGAGTCACAATGGGAAATCCTAACCTTATGATTGGATTTGTACTAAGTCTCAGCTAGAATGGCAGGAAAGGCTATGTGATTACCTTGTGGCCCTGATTGAATAATATCTGCTAGACATGGCTAGAGAGGCGCTGAAGTACATGGAGACACAAAGACAAAGGTGTGAATAGAACTTAAACTTTATTGGTAGAAATGGAATGGAATATATACTGTGTAGCTTTACCACAAAACAGTACATGGACAGTAGGATCACTTGCCACCAGCATGAGTGGGGCAAGTGAGCTGTGCAGAATCAGGAAACTGAGAAATTGAATTTCTCAATTCAGAGCCAGACTCATTTCAAAGGGCAAAAGCAAAAGAGAGAGATTTGTCCTCAAAATAACCCATTGAAGGAAAAATTGAAACATGGTGATAGGCGACATTCACGACATTGACTACTCTGACCAGTGGCATCAGAGGTGAGTGGGGTTGAGATGATCAGTTTGGGTGTTGGGGGTGGTTCCATGGGGACCAGGTAGGCAGTAGGATTGTTGTACTTTCTGTTGAAGACCAAAGGGTATATGGTGACCAATTTGCTGTCACAGACAATTTGGTAGGAATCCTTGTGGGCATTCAGGCAGGTGTACCTGTCAGGATTGACAATTTTTTACCCCTCAAAACCCGGTCCCAAGGGCAGGATTCAAACCCTGAACCCAAATTCTTGCAGGCTGCTGGCCCCATGGACTGAGAGCCTGCCTGCCCGCGTTTTTCTGAGATTGAGCCCCTGCAAGCTGAAGCCCCTGCTAAGTCCTGAAGTCAGAATACCAGTACAGGTTCAATTATGATGGTTCCTGAGGAGGAGTTTCTTGAATTGCCTAATGGAGGCAGAGAAGGTGCGTCTGTGAACTTCATGAGCTTGAAGTCCGCTCAAGTAGCCAATCAAACTCAACTGCCAAGGAGAAACCCGGGCTTTGGGCCCAACCTTGTGACCACAGCCAAAAATCAAGGAAATCAAGTGGCCAATTTGGACGTTCTGACCAATGAGAGAACATCCAGCTGAGGTGCCATTTTGCTGCTCCTGCACCTGGGCCTCCTGGCCACCTGCACACATTTCCTCCAATATTTTGATAAAGCCCTTATGGAAAATGTTAAGTTTGGAGTTGGGGTACTATATAGACCAAAGGACCCTGTGCTCCAAACTTATTGCTATTTTTGAATAAAGGTTATGTTATTTTGGCTCACCCAGCTATTGCCTTATTTTGTATTTTCTATCTATCAATTCAGTTTGAGATCTTCTGACCTGCCTGCCCCACTGCCTGCTGTTTTCTGTCCTCCTGGTGTATCCTTTGGACCCATCCATTTTTATGACTACCCTCTGAAATCTGAATACAAGGAATACACCCCAGAAAAGATACTCAAAATTGACCCTTTGGCCTGCATACAATCTGCAGTTAGATACAACCAACAAGGCCTGTGGATATTTTCAACACCCAAGTTGTTCAGAGGGAAATTCAACTATCTCCCTGCTTACAACCTACCCATGGAACCACCTGTGACCCCAAAACCTATGCCTGCTTTCTCACCCAACCTTCCAACTGACCATAATGGCAAGCTGTTTGGGATTGTGTACATCACCCTCACTGTAAATCCACTGCCACCTTTAGCTTTGGACTGATCTGTCTTCCCCTGTTGCACCAAAAAAGGGCCAAAAGTTGCAGCCCAGCCACTCAGCTCTCTAGATAATTTAGCGCATACTGTTGACAAGAGGTTTTTCCTGGCCTACCCTGCAGGTCCCCTGGCTTTGGTAGTTCCCTCCTGGGAAGAAACGCTAATTGATTTGGACTATTTACTGGCCTGGTGTTGTCCTCTCTTAAAAACAATTAGCAACACCCAATCAAAAGATGCCACACCAATAACCACAAAATCAATTGAATCTGAAATTATTGAAATGCCCTCCAACCAATCAGATGCATCCACGGAAATTAACTTGAAACTCTCCAGTCCTCATGGTTTTGATCTGAAAATTTTATACCCCACCCAATCAGATTCAATTCCTGCTGTCATGTGATTACTTTCCTGCAACTCATTCCCTTTTATGCAGCAAAGGGACTTTCAGTCCCTGCTTGTCTATTTTCAATCATTAAAGACTTAGACCTTGTTGCTAAACTTTGCCATAAATTTTGTAGTGTTGACCCGTTTTTGAGTCTCCCTAATTATTATACAAAGTGTTAGTTGTTTTTGGTTTTGTTCTTACCTTTAACCTGTCCTGTCCCAACCTGGTCTCCTTTTCAAAGCCCTTTAGCTTAGGCGCCACCTTTAATCATTGTGTTAGCGCTTTACGCTTTCAAAAACCATATTCAAACTTGTATTTTCATTTAAAACTCTTTATAATTCTTAGTTTAAGTTTAAGTTTTTATCTGATTTTCCTTGTTTTTGAACCCACTCTTTGTTTTCACGCCTACCAAGCCACCTGAACCCAATGCTAAGGCCCCCAAGTGTTTCCTGCCGCTTTTTACTGGTTTCTTCTTGTGGCTGCCCTCCCCTTGGAAATTATTATCTCTCTGAGATTTAAAAATTGCATATTTTAATTCCAAATTTTGTGGCTGTTCTAACCATGATACTCCCTGCTTTGAAATTTGTAATGTTTACCTTGGAACCCCTTGTGATTCTCCTCTGGACAACTGCTCCTGAATTATGGTTGTGGTTTTCCACTTCTGCGCGCCGTGTGGGAAACAATCCCTCTAGCCTTTTGTACCTTCCTGGTGAGCTCCTTGCTTCAGGTGAGGAAATTGTTAAGAGCCTGACTTGTTACAACCTGGAGTTCTCTGCTGTAGACTACACTGTGTCTGCCCCTGCATTGGAGATGGTTCCTGCCTCCCCTATCCTTGGCTCAGACAAAGACAACCCAGATCCCCCCTGGCTTCAATAGGACTGTAAGAGAGGGGGGCTAGACTAACAAAGTCAGGCTCCCATCCTGGTGGTACCAACCACCAGGATGCCATCCAGTGCAAGACTGGGATAGCCGCTTGAAGGGGCCTCCCAAAGGAGACTGGATGTGAAAGGGGAGGGATGTAAGCATCCAAAGCCATGACCAAGGCTCTGGTAAGTAACCATAGAGAGCAATCCTGAGTGGAAGGGGCCTATGCATCTGACTCAGGGATTTGGAGCAAGGGGGAAGGATTGTCCAAGTCAAAAGAAGGGGTCTCAGTAGTACCAGATTCTAAAGGGGACAACAATTTGTCAATATGAGAAGACAACCAAGAGAACAAACCATAGGATACTGGTTTGGTGGGAATCTGAGTGAGATGTTAAATTAAATTTACAAACAGACCAGGAATGAACTCAGAAGATTGAGAAATCAAGGAAAGTTTGCTCTAAAAGACAGGGTTTGAGGACCAGAACAATAGGGAAATAGGCACCAGTATCCACATAGCCATCTTGTACCAAGGAGACAACATGATTTTAGTGGGTGCCCTTTTTGCTAAAACTTCTGGGTGCACAGACCAGGTGCACGGGTAAATAACAGGAAATGGTCCAAATTAATATACTCGGAACAATTCCCAACAAAAAACAACGGGCGGGCGGGCGGGCAGACAGGCAGGCGGGCCAGGGAAAACAGGAGGCGTGGACAACAGCAGATGTTGAAACAATTATCTTTATTATTAAACAAACTTCAAAAATACAAAAGATTTGCAAAGTCAGGAGTTTATTCAACAATTGGAATTGGTAAGCAAGGGACCTGACAACCCATGCTTCCATTTTATGCAAAGGGGGGTGATAGGACAAGAGGAGATATGAAAGGGGCTATCAGAGTGCAATATAAAGGGGAGCCTATTAAAGAGTACTGGCCAATCTTATCCTGGTTTGAGACCAAGAAAAATAGGGGCCACGGGCCCGGATATAAAACTCAGTCCCTCATTTGGCTAGGAGCCTTCTGAGGACTCAGGGTGCACATTTCCCCTAATACCTTCCTCTGACGTCTCTATTGGAGAGCTCTGGAATCCAATTATCTCAGGCCAAGGGATTTCCGGACCAGGGGAATTGGTAGCCTGGGACGTCACTGATTGCGGGATTTGATACCTAATTTCCCCAGGCTGCAGGTTAGGCTTTTCTGGATTCATGCAGGTGCATTTTTCTGTTGGCCTACTAGTTGTTTCAGGACCGGCCAACACCAGGACAACAAACAATCTAGCTGAATTAATGTCTCCTCTGCAGTTGGAGGGGACTCCAAAGGAGAAATGAGAACTTCAGCCAGAAAAGCCAACACAAAGCGTTCATCCACTGTGTGGGCCAAGTCCTCCAGGTTTTGGAGGGGTTTTGCCTGCACACAGACCAATTTTTTCAATAGTCTAGGAAATACATCCTGATCCAGGGCCAAAGATGGGCCACGGAACTTTACAAGGACAGCATCCCACCCCCACTTGTACACCCTGGTTGCTCACTGGGTTAGCCTTGATGGGATTGAATGTGTACTTCCCTTGGCTGTCCCCTGCGTCTTCTTTTGGTCCCCCCTCTGAGCGGCCATCCCAGTACTCCACTGGGCGGCATCCTGGTGGCTCATCTCGCCGGGATGGGAGCTGAACTTAGTTAGTTTAGCCCCCCTCTCTCACACTCACAGGGGTGATTGACACTATAATCCCGGCCGCCGGCCCGTGGTCCTGGGTGGGGAAGTCCGTCTCCTACCTTTTTAAGTTAGCTCCCCTCTTGTGGTGGGCATTGCCGCAAAAAACCTGGCCCGGGTCACCCCTGGAAACAACGGGCTGGCTGCCCAAGACTGGATCCCTGATAGTACCACTGCAAGTCTTCCAAGGTCCAGGGTTTGTGATCAGGATTTGGGGGATACTCAGTTAAATGCACAGGGCCAAATGAAGTGTTGGATAGACAGTAGTAGTCAAAGGCTTTGGTTTTGTCAACTGGAGTCTGGCTATCTATCCCAGTGGATGAGTGCTGATAATTGGGTGTATGCAGATGGAAGAGTATCAAAAATATGTATGGAAACAGATTGGTGAACTAAAGGCTCATAACAACTTTATTTGGTAAGGATGACAATGCAGAACTTTTTCAGGTGCTTCTGGTTTATATACTTACTCACATGCAAGTGCCTCTGGGAATTCTTCTAGTGCTATCTGTGTAGAAAGGCTTGAAACCTCAGGCTCTGCTGTTTGGTTGGCTGCTTCATGGTCATTTTTGGGGTTTTCAGGAACAGCTGTTTGGCTTTTTGGTGGTCTATCTTGGCTTGGCTGGCCATTGGTTCAGGCAGGTTTGATTTTTGAGGTTATGGGGGTTTTCCCAATCAGATCACCATTTTTGGACTGGCTTGACAGGCTTTCCTGAGGCCAAGAAACTTGATTAAAAAGGGGTCCCCAATTGGGGACCCCAAATTACTTAATGGAGGGTGGGCTTGAACTGGGTTTACTGGGCAGCTAAAATTATCCTTCCCAGCCCAGCCAAACCCACCAAGGCTTGGGCATAGCTTTTTGGGCCCAGAACAGGCCCCACAGCTGTCACCAGGGCGGGAATGATTCCCGCACCTGGATTCACTTTGAAAAGCAAAAATCCAGGTGCAGGTGAATCTCCCCCACCCGCTAGCCCCGCTTGGTGGCTAGGAGCGGGTTTGATTCCTGCTCGGGGTTTTGAACTTGTTACTTTTGTAACAATATCCTAACATTCTCTTCATTGGCTCCTCAAATAAATCTAGTTTATCAAATCTCTTTGATCAACTTCTGTCTTGTTTACTTTTCTTGTCCTTTCCTATCTGGATAAGCCTGAGTTACTTGGGATGGTCTTAAGACTGGAATTCTTGATGGCCTTGCTCTAATCAACAATCCAGCTTCCAGCCCTGACACCTGGTCCTCAGAGCTGAAGGCCAGTGGTCCAGTTTGGTCAGGGTTTGAATCCTGCCCTGAACCTTGAGTTCTGGAAGGGGGAAAATGTCATTCCTGACAATGAAAAGCAGGGCGCAGCTGCCCCATGCTCAATTTTCTTGTCATCAACCACATGGGTATCAACCCCTGACCTCCTAAGAGATCAGGTAACAGCTTATAGAACCACCATTGATGATGTCTGTAAGCTGTTCAAATACCAAACACAAGAAGCGATCCCATCAAATTATTTCCAAAGGCTTTAAGTAACATAATTTTTCACAAGCTACCTCAACAGTCTGATATTTTCAATTCAATAAATATCTATCTTGTGATTCACTTATTCTAATGCCTTCATATAAGATTTTTAATGACAAGGTTGTCAGACTCTGCATTTTCACCACTCCAGAGCTCTGAAAAATCTTCCTCCCCCTGATGAAATGATTCCTGAATTTTGCAAAATTGAGTGTGAACCCATCTATGCTTCTGAATCCTTGACTTTGAGTCAAATCAAAGCCTTTTACTTGTACCTGTGTACTGTGATATACTTCATGTTGCCTTATTCTCTCTTTAAAGGTTACTGTCTCTAGGTAAATACGCACTGCCTCCTCTTCATTAGATATGTCATCCTAAATTGGGTGTAAATTCCCATCTCGATTGATTACAGTGAGCTATCGCTCTACTTCTCTCTGACACCTTGAAAGTTAACTATATGACCTTCAGGTATTGCTGAATTTTAGGGGCCTTGAAGATATTCAGATATATCCATATTTGAAAGCAGCAGTGTGAGATGGGAGTATACATCTCAGCTGTTGAGTGGGTTCATGATGGCTACATCCATTGTTGACCATATTCTGCATGTTGGTGATCTCCTGCTATCCTGGTCTCTATGATGGCATTCAATAAGGCTCAGCGTTAACCTTACCCATGCCGCTTTTACTTGCGGCTATTTTTTGCTATGGTTTCCCTTTCGATGTTTGTCTGAGTCGCCTGTTTAGTTCCGAACTGCTCATCTCGCATTGGAGTTGGTATATAGCTTTAAGCCTTATGGGGTTTGCTTTAGCTGGCAATAGAAACACTTGACTCTGTGGTCTGTACCGGTCTATATATAGCTTTAGATATCGGTAAGTGCTTTCGGCACTTGGGTACCTGTTTGTATTTCAAAGGGTAATGCAGATTTTTTATTTGAAGCTGCCCTGTGGTAAATGCTGCTGATCATCCTAGCAAACTTGGACATTTTTTAGTGCATGTTGAACAGCCCAAACTTTGTCAATCTATCTAGAGTTGTCTTATGAGATCAAATATAATCCTTATGATTACGGTGAGTAAATTGCTGGTTGATCGGCTAAGGAGTTCACCTTGATTGGGATAGACACGTCAGCGAAATGGATCAAGTAAAATTTCAACGCATGAGATATACTTGCACTAGGGAAAAAGGATCACATGAATTTTTTAAAGAGTTTTAAGGAAACTCAAACGGCTTTATCCTTAAGCTTAAATCGGGTTAACCAAAAATGACTCCAGAGAAAGCGATCGATCAGCTATTCACTAAGAAGGATATCAACATATGGTCGATTAGCTGCAGCTTCACGGGATGGAAGCAAGTTTTAAACTGAACAGGGCTAAGCAAAGTAGCCTTCGTAACCCTTAGAAAAAAACAGGGTCGCTATTGATGATTATAGAAACCAGATGAGTTAAATATATACCACTTTTTAAGACTGTCAAAGAAAAAAATTAAGGCTTTTGAAATGCTTAGATTTGCACAATAAAATAAAATTTGGCTTTTCATTTATCAAGGTTCAAAAGCAAGACAAAAGGCAATCATCATTAAAAATCATAAGATTTCATAGTGAAAAGGCGGTCGGGACAGAAAACGTGGTTTTATTTATAGAAGAATTCGGGTTAAAGGTTATAGGATTTATAACAAGTAAAACCTTGATTGGGGTTGTCGTCTAACTTTACACTAAATCACAAATTGATGTCAGATTGGTATGCAATCACGACTCTATCCTGCCCTGCCAAGTCCTTAAGGATTCGGGAGTGCTTAAAATAGTCATCCGAAAGCCTAGAAACAAGGGTAGCTTGCTGATGTGAACCCACCTCTAATACAAGCTGGGGTACTTGAGCATAGAGAGGAAGCATCGAGGAAGCGTTTTGAGGAGCAGTGGAGTGGAGTAATGAGGATTCGGAAGCGACAGATAATTCAATAATCCGACGATAGAATTGAAGACCAAGCCCATCCTCAGTAACCAACGCACAGGGATCCTCCCAGTTTTTAACATCAGGAGTTAATTCAGCATATTCAGAGGGCGTTATGTAGGGAGGGTTGGATACGATCATATCAACATCTCCATGAGCCTGTACAAAAGATCTGACAGCATTGTCATCCATTATATCAAGTTTCGAGAACTGCACGGGATTTTGAAGAAGCCCTTTGTTTCGGGCCTTATTCTCTAAAGCAAGTTCTAATGCAACTTGAGACTGGTCAATTCCAAAGACTTCGACACGCCCTTTGGGAAGCTTAGAGGCTAAAAGAAGTGCAATACATCCCGAGCCAGTCCCGATATCAAGAATTCTCAACTTTCGGCGCTCAACTTTGGACATGAGGTCAACATTATTAAGCATTGTACAAAGGTTAAGTGACCATTCTTCAGTTTCCCACCTTCAACAGTTAGGTCGGGTAATATTATGAAATACCTTGGAATAAGTACAGGCTGTCTTACGATGAGATCAAGCTCACCAAAAGGCTGAGTGCCTAAAGGGTAAGTTTCTTTTTGCAAGTTACGACATACCTAAAATATACTGTAGGGGCTTATGGTTCTCAGTTCGCTCCTTGACGTATTCGCCGATCTTTTCTGCAATAGTTGGGTTGGCTTTCAAGAAGTCAATTCCTGTTGAGGGAGTAGCATGCTTAGAGTTGGTGCAGAGATGATCAAGCATCCATCGGAACTCCTGCTTGGCCTGAATAAGATCCCCATTGAAGAGAGAGCTGGCTAACTTCTGAGTGAGCTGATTCTCAATCGATAAAGGTGCCGGAGCGGGGCGGACCAATCTAGAACGGATATTCTGAGTTGCTAAAGTTTGAATAAGCCTTTGACGCATCTTATGTGTTGTATTATTTATTTGAGTTGAACGAGCAAACAGACTTGTACCCTTGTACATCAATGTGAGGCTTGGATTGGCTTGGCCTTTGGGAGTTCTTTTAAACCGATAACGTTATAAGAGTGACAATACCAGGGGCTAGTTTAATCGTGAAACCAGCATATGAGGATCCAGTTAGTATCTTTATAATTTAATAGTTGTTGAGTATACAAGATTCTATGGCTGAAACTTGACGATCACCTCATTGAGCCCCTTGATCCAGAAAATTCGATCATGTTGATCCCCACTTTGGTTCCAGATCTGTGCCTTTAGCGAAAAGTTATCCCAACGACCTACCGAATTCTTTTGATTGGGTTCACCAAATCCAAATTGGATTTAGCGAGCATTATTACAAAGTCATGTTCAAAACACCTGAAGTTTAATTTGACAAAATGTTCAAGTTGGCTAACCTTTCACAAACGATACCAAATACATAGTATGCCGTCACGAGAAGACATCTCGAAGCTCTGTTTTAAACTAGGGCTTTTGATTAAATCATGGCGCATATGTGATTAAGCAAAGGTCTAACAAACCCACCGAAATGGCTCAGGGGGTTCTATGCCTTTACCTGATCTGCGCAAATAAAAAAGGGGGCGGGATGAAACCGCAGGCTTTACAACAGCTTCTATATTTGATGCTAGAATTTGTTGTAAGTAGGAAGGAGCGGGTACGGTTTTGTACAAATCTGCACGTTTTCATTCCGTGACAGACACATTTGTATGTGTTGCCTCCTTTATGGCGCAATTGTGCCGCCCTCTTAGAATCAGTGTACAATTTATATGAATTGCGATGTGTCAGTGGGAAGTAAGATGATGTGTGCTACTACAAGTTGTATCGTTACCCTCAAAGTCACACTATATATATATACTATAAATATATTTTATATTAAATAAATTTTCATTTGAGTTTCATTTTTAAAAATTAAATCTACACAAAAGATATCTTAATTTCATGTGGATGTAACTTATCGATAATACCGATGGAATTGTATATTTCATATCTGAACCCCATGTCGAGGATCTGGATGTACAACTGAAATGTATGTAGATGGCTTTTATTTTAATAGGATGCGTATAAATCCAAAATAATTGTGCTTTTCTGTCATGACTGACAAAATTCAATCTGAAATGCTAGACTGTCCAGCAGCCAAAGAAAATTCAACAGGAATTGAACCCAAAGTCTGCCGCCAGGCAAGAGAAAACCTGATTGTGAAAAATCAAGGATTGCTCCTAGCAATTTGAAACTAAACTGAGAAAATCCTAGTGGGAATTGCACTCATCAATGGCACCAAGGATAAACAGACAACCTACCACCCCAAAGAACTAAAAGACGACAGTTTCTATATTGGGCCCTGTACTGATGCACATATTGATCTTTAGGAAGAGGAACTGAATCTAGATCCCTCCTCCAATAGTAGAATAATTCTTGCAGTCGACTAGAAGCCTGATAATCCTATGCCAAATAGAAAATAGATTTTCAGAGCTCCAGTTAATTCTTGTCAAACATGTGCCACTTTTTGAACTGGATAGTCCATTAGCCATAGCCAGCCCAAGAACCCCACTAAAACTGAACAATATGAGTTCTGAAGTAAAAATATTTATTATTAGACAGATCCTTAACATCAACTCTAATAATATAATATTAAAGGTGGCCAACAGAAGGTTGAAGATTTTATGTTGAACCCTGGCCAAGAAATGATTCATGATGTCTAATCCAGCCTGAGTCAAACCTGCCTAGCAGATCTCACAAACTGATGAGCTATAAAGCTTCACAGATCTCCCCAATCAGATATCATTATTTTGAAATAAAACTGGGATTAATCTTATCCCACTAGTACATTAGCCTAAATTGTACTTATTTTTCTCCAAGTACAGCTGAACATACTTGGTACAGTTTATGAATTACCTTTCCACCTTGCCCAAAGTCTCTTATAGCTTGCATCTGACTACTATCCTTCTTAAATATACGCTTTGGTTTTATCACCCTAACAGTGTACCTCCACAATTCAGACCATGATAAGTAGACTCTAGAGGGCTTCCTTTGGTACACCTGTCCATGCAGTAAAGAAGAACCCTATCAGATTATAAGGTACAGCAAGTTAATAACTGTGAATCCCATGGTTGTAAATAATCTTTTCCTACACAGCCCAATTATAAATATAGTGGCTCAAATTGAACCATACAATGTCTGAATATCTTCTTCCTACTTCACTTTTTGAGCTGTTTAGATGGGCAAACCACAGTCATATTAGAGCAAACTAAAGTCACACATAGAACAAAACTTGACCAGTGCAACTTTTTTAGTAACATTTGGGGACAAAGAGCTGTGAATTTTAAATGTGACACATCAAAAGCATCAATCACCAGAAATACATATAGCAACATCAAATTTAATGATAAACAACAGAACAAATCAAACTTAAATGTAGATTTTCCTGATAGCAAACAGCACTGGGATGTATATCATTCATACACAAAAAGCACACTAAGCCCAAACAACATCAAATACAAAGTCTACAAAATCAACACAGTGAAAAAACCAAACAAACAACATTGATTTTTTATTTATTTTTAAAACAACTCAAAAAATAAAAATATTCACAGCCAACCCAGTGAGTCTTATTTAGGGGATCCAGAGATTGAATCCCAAGACCCAGCTTCCTAATTAGATCAATCAAAGGCCTGCTGGCAACTTTTTATTAAAACTCAGCCCATGCTAAAACAATGGGAATTTCATTTCTACCTCTTTTCAAGTGTTCATTACAGTAGCTTTCAAAGCTGTAGTGCTAAGAAAAATCAGCTCAGGTGCAAACAAAATTAAACACCAATGAATCTATATAGTAGTTTTAAAAACTATGGTGACAGCCAAAAATACCTAAGATTTAAACAAAATGATTTCAGATTTAAGCAAAACCAACTATCAGGTTAAAGTATACACTCTGTTAACAGAGATTTTTGGCGTTAATGGGCAAAATGGGTCAACACAGCAAAGAAGTGCTCACGCGCAAAGCAAAACTATTCAAAATACAATCCAAAATACATTGATTCACAAATAAAATGGTGCAAGTTGAATTTTGGTGAAGATATGTTTACTATATGAATCAGTGACAAAATACACCCAAGCAAGGTGAGTCAAAACTCAAACCAAAAACAAAACACAATAGCAACTCATAATGTAAACAAAATCACTCACTCAGTTTGTGCAATGGGTTGTAATCAAGAATGATACCAAGGTATCTAAAATAAGACACAAGATCTGAAAATTTTTTTAAATATTGTGTTAGGTGCTTAATTTGGCGTAAAATATGGGAAAATGGGTGGAAATTATTTTGTGTATTCTAAAATGGGCGTTGTAAAACCAAAAAAATTAATTAAGAAATAAAAAATCTTTAATTGGGATATTGGGTGGGTAAAACTCTAATTAAATATCCATATTCAGTTAAAAGCAAAAATTAAAATTAGGGAGTAACTTAATTAAGTTTTATTTAGTATTTTATTAAATTTTAAAATGTAAGGTACACAACAACATAGTGACAATGCACCTATTGTGCACCGCAGTTGTGATCATCCCCACAGGTCAAAGAACAGAGTTTGTGCAACACAAGTGCCTACTCAGGAAGGAGAAAGAGGATAGTTCAATAGTGACGCTGCACTGACACAGCCGGTTCAAGGAGCACAAGCTACTAGGGTGCAGAGCATCAACCCTTGGGTCCATAAGCTGACCCGGAAGCCCACCAAGGTTACCTTCACCAAGAAAGTTAGAAACAAGTGGGTAAAACTTAAATCATATGTGTTTGACGCTGTGTACTGCCAGGATTTGGTCCATCAGTCATGCTGGAGAAAGTTAAGCCTGTACTTGAAACTAGCTATGGGCCTTACGTCAGTGATGGCAACCAAGAAGACAATGACAAGCCCAAGTTCTATAGAACTACGGAGGGACATCTGGTTCTAAAGAAGGTTGCAGCCTTCTACAATAAGGTGCCTATGCCTTGCAAGCCTGTCACCAATCAGGATCCTGGTTTGTCTGAATCCTCAAAACCCACCCAGAAGCACATCCCTGACATCAAGCGCATCATCCTGCTCAGGCTTATGTGGGAATCTGGTGACTACAAGGCAGCCACGGCTCTTATTGGGGAGGATCCCAAGTATGCCTCCAAGACCTTCAACAAATTCATCAATACTGGCTCTGTCCTTGCCGCAGAGAAATCCTTACGTGTGTCAACCATGCTCACCAAGGAGCACAAATGGGCAATCTACCAGTGGATAACCCGGGACTGCCATCTTGAACTAGCAAATATACAGCCAATGATTAAATCAACTTTTAGGGTTGAGGCCTCAATTTCATTTTATTATCATTTGGTAAAGGATCTGCACTTTTCCTGGAAAAAGATCGGGGTATCTCCCTATAATAGAAACAGCCCAACCAACATCAAGACTTGGAAAAAATATGCTGAGGCGTACACTTCCCTCAAAGCCAAGGGGACAGTCAAATTCTACTACATTGGCAAATTAGCATTTGCCTTGCCAATGCACAATGGGTATGGGTATGTCCCAAAAGGCTCCAATGACGGGATGGCTTGGTGTGCTGCAGTCCGTGCCACAGCCTATTTGATGGTGGCTCTCCTCTGTCCAAAGGGGGTCAATCTGTACCAAATGATTTTGGGATCTCACAATAGCCAGACCTTCCTATCGTTTCTCTGATTAGTCCAGGAGCACCTGAGGCGCATGAGCCTGGGCTTCATCAACGTAATAGTACTGGACAACGTTGGTCTCCACAAGGTGGAAAATATTCTTGCTGAATTTTTATCAATTGACACCAGCATTGCAGCGGCCCCCCAGCAATTGGCCACGGCAAATTTGCGCCTTCTCTTCCTCCCTGCCTATTTGCCCTTCCTAAATACCATCAAGGAAGTTTTTGGATGGCTCAAGCAAGTTGTCAAGTGAGGAACACTAACTGGGACCAAGGACCTGTTTAATTTGCTGCAGGCCGGGATCATCATCCTCCCATCTGAGACTGTGGCCAAATTCTATGGCCACACTGATTTGTTCATCCCTGCGTGCCTTGCCAAACAGCCAATCAATTAAAGGCTTAATGTATCTGACTATTTTATATTTTTTAATTTACTATTTAAGGTTTTTTTAATTATTGTTTTATATTTAGAAACTTCCAAGCCCACAATCACATTTGACTGGACCATCAATGAAGGTTTGTAATTTATTTATTTTAAATTATTTTATTATGGTATCTGGTGCTATCTCAGACACTTAATACTGGATTACTTGTATAGATTTGTATCACTCTTGTCAAATAAATATAAAAATGAAATTAAAAAAGTTAAATGTAAATTGTACATGGTAGAAGTAAATTTTATTAAAGTAAATATATTTATGCGTATATGATAACATTATCCAGGATTTTTTTTCAAAACAGTGTTTCTAAAATAAGAGTTAGAAAAATTAATTATTTTAAAAATTAAATTTAAAAGCAAATAATTATATTGAGGAGCAAGGTTTTTATTGGGTGCACCTGTAGTGGGTTTGTTGGTGTCAAGATTTTATGGTCTTGAGGAATTGTTTTTATATTGGACATTGTAATGGGGATGTTGATAGGGGATTGTATGGCAACAGTCTGTAGCTACTAATTGGGTCTTAGAGTACAGCTACAGCTTGGCAGAAAATTTCTGGCTGTAGGAGAAAATACACAAGGTCTGCAAATAAACGGTGGCACGTTCTACTTAGATACTTCTGACTACTAGGCGTCAGCTAGTAGTGATACAACAATAGAGATCTTTTAATCTCTATCTTCAAGGGTGAATATTCTGCTCAATCTCTAATCAGGAGAGCACTTTATATAGGGTGGATAAGCCCTCTTTCCAGATTGTAATCTGACGCATCTAACTCTTACTAGTCAGTCTTTCTGTTCCCCAGACTGCTAGTTTCAGCCCCCAGAGTTGGGCAGCCATGCTGGTCTGGCATGGGACATCAATAGATTACCGGAACTCAGCTTATCTTATCAGCGTATTGGGGGTTTTCTGGTTTGTAGTTTATGCATGTGCAATTTGGTTACCCTGTCAACTGGGGTTTTGCATCATGCATTATTCTTCTAAACAACCTTCTATATTAATCATAGATTTTGAGGTGTCTTCAAGCGCAAATGTTTGGTGTCAATCATCTTGCATTATTATCCTTGAGCATTCCATCTTATTAGATGGGGGCATTCTGTGCTTGTGGTCAGGAATCATCAAGCTTGTTCAATCAGGTTCAATCCAATGGGAGAATCAGTATCAGATCAGGATCAATCTTTGGAGTAATACTAAGGGCACTGATTAACCAAAGCCAGGAACAAGATCAGCTGATATTTCTTTAAGTTATCCAGCTTTATGGCAATTGGTTGTCTTAGCCAATCAGTACAGGGAATGATGGTCAAGTTTATCATATTATTCCGGAGTTCTGACAGTTGGTATGTACCCATCCCGCAATGGAGGTGGCGCACAGCCTCCATCACCAAACCCTAGACAGTGGATACACTCTGGTTGAAATAATCCCGCCTGCTGGTGAAAGACAGTATGGTCAGGTGGGAGTTCAGGAGCAGCTTTTTGGACAGGGCTGCAAACACGTAAATTCCAGCCAGGACCAGGAAAGCCTGGAAGACATGGTCTACTGAGTTGTATCCAGGGGGATCTTCTTCCCATCCAGGGAAAGCCTGGCCTTTTCAATCCCAAGGAGAACCTCATCAAGGTCCTCTATGGACGCGCTCATCCCAAAGTAAAAGAGATACCCAAGGTAAACCACCAGATGAAGCCTTTGTCCAGCAAAGGCTTCTGTGAACTCACAGAGTTTATTATACATGGCACTAATATTCTTTTCATGTTTTGTCTTCAAGAAGGTCAGCTCTATGGTTGCAGGGACCCCCATCTTGTCAGTGCTCCAGGACAGCCTGAAGTTGGCAAGGAGGATTTTGGTCTTCTTGACAGCTGTTGCGTCTGCAACAGTCAATTTACCCATCACACACCCAAAGTTCTCCAATAGGTAAGAGAGAGTGTGTTCCACCAGGAAGCAGAAACAAGCAGCCAGATGGGTCTGGCCCATCTCTGGTATGTTCTTGAATGAGAGCATCACTGGGACGTCCCAAACAAGCTCAATGGAGTTTACACAGTAAACTACACTGAGGGATACCAGGTCCAGGCGGACCAATTGGGCATCCTTGTAGGCATTAACTGCCCACTCAGATGCCCCCTTACCATATGTGAGCCTGGTCAATGCCTCCATGGACATCAGGAAGATGATTATGATTTGATCCTTGAGCTCCTGAAAAACAGGGGGAGACAGCAATAGCTGCTTTGCCACATGATTGGCGTAGTTGGCGTAGAATGTGGTGGGGACAAAGGGGACCAGGACTTGATGGATTTTGCTGTCTATGTTTTCTAAAACAAGGCAAGTATTTTGAAATTTTATTGATTTTTTATTAGGTTACCTTCTTGTGTTTCTTCCTTGCCGGCAGCTTCAGCAGACTTAGCTATTATTGGCGCAAGCAATTGCATTGGCAATTCAGTATCCTCTTTCCTGGCACGCTTTGCTGGCTTGAGATGTGCATACATCTCAGGGTTGTCAACCCAGACAGACGGTGCAGAGAGGACAAACAACTTGAACTGGAGGCCCTCAACCACTGTCTTCTGAATGTTGAGTAGGCGCTCAATTGTCTTACCAGGGATGTCTGGTATTTTGGTCATTAGGGCCTTTGGAGACACCTGGTCTATTTTGTCCCCTTTGAGGACAGCAGACTTCACCTTTGCTTTGACCTTGTAGTCAATTTCTTTGATCTCTGCAACTGCAGAGTCAAGGTCTTTGAGCAGTTTCTCCAATTCTCACATTGATTTTTTTACTAATATTTCCATATGTTTTTATAACTTTCCCCCCAATAAAATCTGTATTATTCTGATACTATTGCCTCTTTGTTTATCCCTGTTTGCTTTCCCATTACTCCAATATCCCATTTTAGCCTATTGTGTATATGTTTTACACTCATCTTGATATGTGTTGTTTGATGTGTGTTGGCATTGCTTCCATAATTACCATATTATTTTTAGCACTTAAACACAGCCCCTTGTGAAAATATTAACAACAATTTGATGATCAGCTAAATTTGAATTATACAATTATATGTTAATTTTGTTTAGGTAAAGTTTTTACTGATCCAAATTCAAAGCCTTAATGATAAAATTTAAGCCAATCAGGAGCCAAGTGATAAAGTGATTGTTGTGACATAAAGGGTCACACAATAACTTTTGATGCATGTGTGATAATTAATATGATTGGCTGTTTATTTTTCCATTGAGCGCCATTGCTGCTGTGGCAAGTTGTTGATGGACTAGTGATAAACCAGAAGCTGATTGAGCACTAATCCATCAACAACTTGCCACAGCGGCAATGGCACACAATGTCAAAACATCCAGCCAATAATATTAATCAGCACACATACATCAAAGAATTATTGAATGACCCTTTATGCCACAACAATCACTTTATCACTTGGCTCCTGATTGGCTTAAATTTTATCATTAAGGTTTCAAATTTGGATCAGTAACAATTTTATCTAAACACAATTAACCTATAATTTTACAATTCAAATTTAGCTGATCATCACATTGTTGTTAATATTTTAACAAGGGGCTGTATTTAAGTGCTAAAAACGGTGTTCTGGATCTAGATACATGGCATAGTAAATATATGATTTTATAGAAATAAAATGAACATAAAGAATAAAACCAACTATAAACAAAGAGAAAATGAACAATTGAAATTCAGAATAAAGATAATATAAATAGAAAATGTTTGATGACAGAGAGTTTATTGAGGGGCAGGGAAGAGAGATGCCTAGTAGGCAGAATAGCGCAGGAAGAAAGGAAGGCGTAGAGCCGGTGCTTGCCTGGGGGGGTCTGTGATTGGGTGGGGCTGGCAGTTAGAGGGTATTGATGGCGGGGTAGGGGTAAGAGGATTGAGCATGATGGCTGCCATATAACACTCATTATATTCCTCATCTGTCATGGGCTGTATGGGTCAATATGTGGCTGTGGCACAGGGTGGGAGACATTTCTCTTTCCATGATTGGTTGCCAATATTCACATGGAAGACAATTTGGGCAAACAAGTTGGCCACCCTTTGGCACCCAAAGATAGAATTGTGGTTAATGACCCTAAGATAGAGGTTGTTGAAAGCCTGAGGGCAGATCTTTTGTACTGTGTCTCCAATGGTGAAGAACACAACATCTTCCAGATGAATGTCAGAGTAGCTGGCAGGGTAGACTGAGGCCTGGTGTCCGCGTCCTTGGATAGCCTTAAGAGTGGTGGAGCTACCCTCCATCTGGTGGCTCAAGAAAACCTGGCAAAGGGAATTTGAGCTATCCCAGGAGTCAAGCTTTTCACTGAGGATTTGGCTGTACTTTTAGCCATTAGTAAAATCTGGGTTTGTTCAATAGTAGACAAAACCCTTGGCTGAAACAGCCAGAAATGCACCAATAAACATCCCCTTCTTGACCTTCTTCCTTCTATTCTTGGCGGCGGCTTTTCCTTGCTCATCAAAATTTTCAAACACAATTGATAACTTGCAGTATGAGACAAACATGATGTCATCTGACAAACTTGTCAGGAATCAGAGCAGGGTAGATTTGATTGCCTGATCATAAGGGGAATCCTCAGTGCCATCCCATTGGGTGCTGGCAACATTGGTCAACACACAGACTGAGTCCACCTTCCCATACATCAAGAGCTGCACCATGCACTCAGACACCCAAATGCCATGGTGCGCAAGTTGCTTCCAGACCTGGGTCAAGGGAAGCTTGGGGTCCTGCTTCAAGAGATCAATCATAATTGGGTATGTCTTGTTGATTTGGGACTTGGGGCCTTCTTGGCCATCCCAACCAGATTCCCCCTGTTCATTAGATTGTTAAACTCCTGCATTATGGTGGCTTGGGTCAATTGCAATTGGCTAGCAATCTGTTCCCAGGACAGACCCTGCAGATTCAGTGCCACAATTTACTGAAGAATTTGAGAAGTAATTGTTCTGCATTTGGGGTGCTGGGCTGGGGGAGCTGAATCCTGATTGGCTATAGGGGGCAGGTTGACTTGTGATGGGAAGTTGTTCCAAATCAAGGATGTCATCCTGATTGTTTGGTTGACAGGCAGCTTGTGTGGGGGTGGGTACAGGAGCGGGGGCAGAGCTAGACACTAGGTGACTGTTGAACAAGTCAAAGCCATATAGGTCGGGGGTCAGGTACAAGTCAGCTTCCTTGTTACCTGCATCAAAGGCTTGGGTGTAAACAGGTGCCTCCACGCCCTGAGCCTTGCCTCCATTGAAGCTGGCTTGGCTGCTGGTGCCGGTGAAAATGTTATTGCTGCTGAAACCATCTTGAAATAAAACCTAGGATAAAGTCACTAAAAGTAGAAGTTTAAAATTTTATGATTTATTTTTATTGTAATCACCATTATATATTTGGAAGGTTCTCAAAACTATTTTATACAAATCAGGAGCCATGAAAACAAATAAAATGCCTCTGTTCCTAAATTAGATAGCTGTTGATTGGCTGTTAAACCGTTATTTTTCTATTTTAGGCTGCTCATAATACACATCTTGTGTGACTCCATTTTGTTTTGTGCTTGTGGAATCTCACTTCCAGATTGCTCAAGTTTTGTTTCATTTTAGTCCTTCTGTTGGTGCCTCATATGAATCCTGATTGGATTACAATATACTCCAGAATAGCATCCATCCATCTCACTTGTTGCATCAATTAATTTTGTTTGTGGTTTGAACAACGCTGCTTGATATTTGATATAATTTTGTATAATGGGTGTAAGGACCGGCAAGCCCAGAAATTTGACTACTGGGTTTGAACCTGCGTCCTCCCTTGTCAAACAAAAATGCGGGCAACTGTGCAAACCCGCTGGGGGAATCAAACCCTGTTCAAAACACCAGGGCTGGTGGGAACCAACTCTCAAAAGAGAGATTGATTTAAATCATTTAAATGTAACAGAAATTAATAATGTAAGGTCTGAAGGCTTGGGGAAAATTGTTGTAAACTAGAGCCTTTAACCCAAGAATGTTTATATTTGTCAAATATAGAAAGGTAGGCAAAGTCTGCAATAGTAACTGAACTAAGGCTCCTAGGAGCTTATATGAAGCAAAACAAGGACTAAGACAATTTATTAACCCTAGGAAAATAAAATAGAAACCAGTCTTAATGACTGAAAATTTAGTTAAAAAGTCAATTTCTAAGTCTGGGAAATAGTCTGAAATAGCAGGGGGATTAAAACTATCAACAATTAAATTGTGAGTGTTACTGTAAAAGCTACCTAGCTGGTGAAAAAGAAAATCAAAAGGAATCATAAGCTAAGATTGAACTAAGATAAAAGAATTGTAAGAGAAAACACAAGCCACAAAACCTAACAAGTACCTTTTTGGGGTGCAAGTCAAACAATCTCAACTTATTGTTGAGACTGGTAAACCAAGCCTTTTTGTTGAGCTTGGAAAAGTGAGGTGCAAATTGGAAGTAAAGGTTTAACTAAAAAGGTTAGTTGATCATTGGGAGGAAGAAACCATGGTTTGTAGACCAACTGCTTGAACTAAATTTAAAAAGTTAGGCTTAGCATAAAGGAGATTTTGGAAGGAGAAGAAGGAAAGCTGCAGGTTGTTTTGGCAACTCTTGTTAGAGCAAGAGAGCGGGCCAGAAAACAGAAAATAGATCCAAGACTGCTGGCATAAGCCAAGCAAACAGCAAAAAGGTAAGAAGATTCAGAGTTGAAAAGACTGATTTAATTGCTAGGTCCTGGGTTCAAGAATATTCCAGGGATTAAAAGGTAACTTTGAACTTGAATTTTAACCCTTAAAATAGCTAATAATGAACTATTGGGCAAGGGGAAGGATAGGGAAGGTTTAAAATTATAAGATTTGTGTGAACAAGTCCAAGCTTGAAGTAGAAAGTTGGTTGTTGAGCCAGGAAAATTACTAGCAGCTAAAATAGAAAAGGAGAATCCTGATAAATAAAGCAACAAGGGCCAGTTTGTTAACTGGTCCAGGGGGGGAGGCAGCCCCCAACGGTAGCAGAGCCACCAGCTTCAATGCTACAAATGAGCCAGGTGGCTCCCACCTTGAAGTTAAAAATATTTTCTGGATAACTTGGCAAATACCCCAGTTCCCACTCAGCTTGCTGGTTCTTCTGAACTGAAGACTTCTGTCCTCAATCTGCACACCCTGTTCAGTCCTGATCTAACTGCCACTACCCAGCCAAATCCCAATGCAAATGTCAGTACACCCACTGGTGTGGTGAAACATCACCTGCAGGAGGTTGATCCAGAATCCACTTCTAATCAAATAAAGCCTGTTGAAGAAGAGTCCTAAGCCAATGTAACTCCCACATCACCTGAAGTTTACAATTATTTCATTGGTTCAAGAAGTGAAGTGAAGCTACTCATCCAGGAATATTCACCTATAGATGAAAATCCCTCTGCCCATAAGCAAGTCCAAACTGTCAAGCAACCCCAGCCCCAAATGATTGAACTTGGTATAATAATCCACCTATCAGCTTCCAGTAATCCAGCCAATTTCAAGGTGAAACCAGATGAGCCAAACCAAATTCCTAGTACAGCCCCCAGCAATGAGTCAACCAACCAATCCAATGGCCCAGACTCAGTGAACTTTCCTTCCCCAACCCAGTCCAAGATTCTTGGGACCCTATCCCCTGTTCTCAAGAATTCATCCTCCTCACCCAAAGTACCTGTTACCAAAGGATGTACTACTAGAGTTCAACAAGAAGCTGCCAGTAGTCACTTCCAAGGAAGACCAGATGAGTGATATAAAACCCAATTCCCTACAATCAAGTCAGATGCAGACAACATTTAATACAGTGTATGGTCCATAGAGTAGTCTTTGCCTTTCTTCCCCATATTCTTTTATCACCTTGAACAATCCCAAATCAACCAGATCAGTAACAAGTGCTTCACCTAGTAGAACCTGTAGCAATGGACTACCAGCCAGGGCCCAGCCCTGGACGGGCTAGCAGATTCATACATCCCCCTCCAAACCTGCAATCCTCTGCTGAGGTTATCCCCTATGACCACAGCAGATACAGGATGGTCATCCTGATCATCCTTAGTCTTGCTGAGGTTGTGGTATCTCACCTCAGTGCTTACCATCTACTTGCAGCTGGTATGCTGTACTTGTCCCGCTCCTTGCCTTTCCTGTATTGGGCTTTGGTGTCGCAATACCCTGAAGGGTGGACTCCAACCATGGCGCCTTGGTATGGTACCACACCCAGCCATGACATTGGTCTAGTGAAATTTTGTTTTTTGTTTAACAGTTCATTTATTAACCAAAAATATTTAAATTATTTGAATCCTGAATCTTGTACAACTTGGATTTTGTTCAAATCTGAAATTATTTTGTTTAAATCTGAGGTATCTTTGGTTGTTGCCATAGCTTTTGAAACTACTGTACCAATTATCAATAGATTTGGGTTCACTTCTATTTTGTTTGCATCCAAGTTGATTTTGCTAGGCGCTAAAGCTTTGAAAAATCCATGTAAAATATAAAATGGAGGTTTTAAGTAATATCATCAGGATACCATCCTGTGTTGGCTGGCCCTTCAGTAACAGGGATAAGGAGGGCTGGTGGGCAGGGCCCACCAGAAGATAGGTACTAACTTGAAAACATAGGATAAGGAATTTCCTAACCAGTACAGGGCCCAGCTTCAGGAATAATTGAATTCATCATCCTGTGAGGGTAAAATATACTGTAAATTCAGAACCTAAACATAAAAATGTGTGATTGTCAAATCCTTGGTCCAAATTTTGAGTCACTTTTGCAGGATAGCTTTTTTTAATTAAATTGATTTTTTGTATATTTATTTGAATTTTTAAAAATAAAGGAACTAATATACACTTTGCAAAGTTCAAGTTGAACTTCATATTTCAAATGGACAAAATGAATTAACTGGAACCAGATTTGAAGCGTTCAAATCCATCAACCATTTTCATTAAGTTTACTATGTTTTTTGAAATCACAGGATTTTCAACTCCATGAACCAAATTTCAAATCACTTTTGAATATCACTAGTTAACTCAAAAATTAATTTCAGAAACTGAAATCCAAATTTAATGTACATTAAGCACACTAGGAAACACCAACCCAAATCAAGAAGCTCCACCACAACTAAAATCAAACAAAAAATTCAATTGCAATAACCATGTTTAGATGTAAAAGTGAGTAAACTTTAAAATTATCCAAAACCAGAAAGGATACAATATTATACACTTCAAATCACAGATATAGAAATTCTGTTACAGTAGATTTCAAACCTGTTGATATAAACATATATTATTCCATTTAGAACGCATGAACTCAGTCTGAAAACAAAATAAAAAATTAAGGAATTTATATTAAATTAAAATAGATTTGGATCCACTTTGATTTTGTTTTTAGACTGAGTTCATGTGTTCTAAACTGACTATTATACATTTATCTCAACAGTTTTGAAAAATACTGTACTATTCAAGGCTAAATCAAGAGAAAATAACTACTCACAACTGAACCAAAAATCTAAATAAATAAATATTTAATCTAATATATATATTTATTTTATTTTTATGGACAGACAATCACATTATCAACCAGCTCCTGCACCAGCTCGCAGGACAGCCTGTCCACAAAGGCGTCCCAGAGGGTCCAAGAATAGACCCAGAACACCACTCAAGGGGAGTAATGTCAACACACAGGCCTCCCAAGGCGTTAGCGCCAGTCAACCACCTCTTGCGTCACAAGCCAGAACAACTAGCTTGAATCCCAGACAGAAGCCACTCTCAAGACCTGCTACCAAAGTATCCTACACTAGGGTCACTGGGAACACTGAGGTTACTTACACCTCCACTGTGTACCCAGTTGTTGCCCAGCCCTGCACTCTTGATCAAAGAGTTGCCACTTCCTGCTCCTGCATTTTTGACACCTCCTATCAGCCATTGGTCATAACTGAGGAACCATTTGCGCCTGTTACCTATTCTACCATTGACGGCACTGCCACAAGTAAGAGTGATCCCACCTTCTACATGAAGGTCCCCATCCCCTGTGTTGATCCTGATAGCCAGGATGCCGCAGTACCTGCCAAGGGCCAGCGTTAGTTGACAATAGTGAGTGTGAAGCTCTCCTCAACTGTTTGAATGGGGGAATGGCAGTTCTGGATATTGCGTCCCAATTTGGTATTACAGCCAGATATATTAGTGACCTCAACAACAAATATGGCAACACCAGGTGAATTGCCAAACATTTCAAGGCTAAGTGGTAGCCAAAAATCTTGCAGCCTGTGCATATTGACACAATAAAACAGTGGGTAGCCAAGGATTGCAACCTGGACACACTTGCTGTCCAATCAATGCTGGCCATGGAGTTCAGGCTTTCTGTTTCTAAAACCCTTGTCTATAAAACAATGGTTGATTTGGCCTTCTCATGAAAAGTACTGGGGATTTCTACGTACAATAGGAACAGCAGAAAGACCATCAAGGATTGACACATTCATGCTGAGACCTATCTGGCTCTAAAGCAGACTGGCAACATACAATTCTTCTATATAGATTAATTGTTGTTTTCCTCCTCACTCAGGTCTAGGCATGAGTAGGTTGAGAAGGGGTTCAAGGATGATGTAGCACATTGTGCAGCTGTCTGTTCCCAAACATATTCAATGGTAGTGCTTCTTGGTCTCCATGGGTTGGACTAGTATCAAATGATTAAGGGCTCCCACAATAGCAGGTCATTCCTTGATTTTCTCTAAACTATCAAGGAGTACTTTTGGATTAATTAACGGGGCACAACCAACATTGCTATGCTTGATAATGTCAGGCTCCACAAAGTGGATCTGGTTGTTTCTGAGTTCCTCTCATTGACAAAACAGCCACACCTCCATCCACTGGCTTGCTGATTGTCTAATGAGACTCCTCTTTGTCCCACCCTATTATTCATTTCTGAATCCAATCAAGGAGTTGTTTGGTTGGATCAAGAATAAGGTGAGGAAAAGCCTCCCACAGGACACCAAAGATCTCTTCAATATTCTTGAGGTTGGTCAATTTGTGATGCTACCTGATGTGGTGGCGGCTTTTTACAAGCACTCTGAATCCTTCCTCCTCAAAGACCTTGCCTCTGAGCCAATTAAATAAATATGATGCTCCAGGTTTTATTTGTTTTTGTTTTTATTTATTTTGTTTCTATTAGGACTTGAAAATAATTATTTATATATAATGACTTAACGTTGAATTGTATTATAGACATATAAGAATTTGTACATTAGTTAAATATAATTATTTACATTGGATACAGAGACACATATTTTTAGTATACTGCACCAAATATTATATTGACTTTAGAGCTACAAATAAATAAATTAAAAAAGATAGAAACATATTAGTTTTAATTATATAAATGTGAACCCTTTTACTACAATGTCTTTTTTTAAAGCCACAGATTAGACCTTGTGAGTCATCACCTGATCCTTATTGATTCAGTGCCACTATAGCCACACAACACAAAAACCAATGATTTTCATGTATATCTTACTAATTATTACTTATGATGCAGGTTAAGAAGAGCAAATCTATTTATCAAATCATACTGAAAGGGAAAATTAATTCAAGTTCTAAACAATCACTTGTTTAAAGCATAAGTGTAGCAGGCAGCTCAATGCAGACAAATACAGCCTTTGTTGTTTACCTACATAATATATGAACCTGTACTTGACAAGCAATTAAATACACAAATTTATAAATCATATTTTACTATTACACATGCTTGCTTTATTTAAACTACTCCATTATTGTATACTACCTAATTATATATTACTATTATTATTTAAAAATTAAAAATAAAATTAAAAATAAAATTGAAAATAAAAGTTAAAGTGCAAGAGAAGATTATTTATTAAGGGATTGCTAATTGCAAGGGGTAAGCAATTATTACAGGGCATTATACCCCAAAATTAAAATTCCTGCTATTGTGTCCAATTGGGACTGTTGTGAATGCCGCCATTCACTGTGTTTCAATTTTGCCTTCAATGGGTTATTTTGAGGACAAATCTCTCTCTTTTGCTTTTGCCCTTTGAAATGAGTCTGGCTCCAAATTGGGAAATTCAATTTTTCAGTTTCCTGATTCTGCGCAGCTCACTTGCCCCACTCATGCTGGTGGCAAGTGATCCTTCTGTCCATGTACTGTTTTGTGGTAAAGCTACACAGTATATATTCCATTCCATTTCTAGCAATAAAGTTCAAGTTCTATTCACAGTTTTGTCTTTGTGTCTCCACGCACTTTGGCACCTCTCTAGCCACGTCTAGCAGATATTATTCATCCAGGGCCACAAGGTAATTGCATAGCCTTCCCTGCCATTCTAACCAAGACTTAGTACAAATCTAATCCTAAGGTTAGGATTTCCTGTTTTGACTCTGTGCTGCACCTCAGATCACAACAAAAATGGTGCTCACTACAGGGGCTGTAAGCCCCTGGTTATTCCTTTTGCAACAACGTTTTCAGGAACTTTGCCTCCTCCCATATGAGAGCCAACTTTTCCTGAAATTACCAAAACCCCTATTGAGGAAGACATCACTGACCCGCCTATTGTTCCTACTGTGCTGAACCTTGGGAGTAGTCCCTGCCTAGTGGCCTACCCTTTGGGTACCCCCTGACTTGGAACAAGTCATGGCAGTAGCCCTTGGGATAGCCCGTGATGGGGCCATCCCTTGCCTCCAGCTTCAGTTCAATCGGGCAGAATACTACAAATTGATTGTAGCTCCACAATTTCCACAGCATCTCCTCTCAGCAGCTGGCTCTGCTGAACACTTATTGTTGTCCTTTGTACAACCCACCATAGTCCATCATCAAATGGTATTAGGGCTCCAGTTTCAGGAGATTTCATTGCTACAGGCTGCCATCACTCATCACTGGGATCAGTTTTCAGCCTACCAGCAGTGGATCCACTCCCGTTTTCCTTGGTATCAGACAATCAGCGCAGCTCTGTCACCTCCCAATCCTTCTGTGACAGATCCAGGAATTTCATGTTGCTTCTTCATTATCCCAGTCTGACTCTTTTACAGTTTGACAGGGAATCCTTTATGTAAGCTTCAATGAGCTTGGATTCCAGGAAAGCAATCTTGGCGTTAAACTTGTTGCCATCTGCTGATCACTTCCACGTTTTTTGCTTCCCATAGTCTTAGCTGCAGACCATCTATTTCATTCCATGGTAGTCTTATTTCAGTTAAAAGCCAAAAACACAAAGCATAAAAAGATTGAGGGGAAAGCAATAATTGTCACACATAAGTATCATTTTTTATTAATTATTATCATGTTTCCATTATATACCAATCAGGGTACATTTGGCTGAAAACCCCTCCGGTTCCAGAATCACACCTGGATTCCTATTGCGTTGTTTATGAAATAATGGCGCCATTCAATCCAGATATTTACCAAAAAGATCTTAATACTCTTAACCTATAAGAATGTTCTCTAATACATTCCAGAAGTGCCTGATTCTTTCTGTGGAAATGTATTGCTTTGGATTGAAGCATTCCAGACTTCTGGTGCCAAAACCCTGTGGAATATACATATTCCTGATTCAAGCTATCCTTGTTCCAACTGGGAACCAGCTGATCAATCCCAAATGAATAGACACCATTGTCTACATTTAGCTGTTTTTTTTGCATTTAATGGTTTTTTTGTGTTAAAAAACCATTAAAACACTTTGAAACTTGAACCAGGCGCCACTGCAGCACATGGAAACTTTCCCAGGCGGCGCCACAGCGCCTGAAACATTCACTGGGCGGTGCTTTACAAATCAATTAGGCGGTGCAGCGGAGCTTTTAACCTAATTAATTTGTCAAAACAGCGCTTTTAAACCACAATTCAGGGGTTTACTTTTGGCTAACCTTAACCAAACTTCTTGACACAGTCAATTCAATTAAAAAATATAATTAAATTCTTATTAATTATATTCCAAGCATATAGTAATTAACCTTCCCAGTTAATTAATCCATTTAAAGACAACAAGTCTTTACTTGACACAGTCAAGTCCATTTTGGCCCTATGATTAAATCCACATTAATCATATTCCAGGGTATATATATTATTAACCTTCCCAGTTAATCAATCAGTTTTAGACACCTAGTCTCATAATCTGAACCGTTCATATTATTCAGTACGGCCCTCAATCAGTACAGCCTAATTGTTTCCTGGGTATCAATTAACCTCCATGGCTAATTAGACGGTTTGAGACACCTAGTCTCATAATCTGAACCATTCAGATCATTCATTACAGCCCTCAAGTATTACAGCCTAATTAATTGCTGGATATCAATTACTATGCTGAAAAGTCTCTCCAAGGCCAACCCTATTTTTTTGAGTTTCAACATATGAAATTCATCACAATTCAATCTCTTTGTGAAACCACAGCCCAATGTGACTGTAGTATGGTCACAACTTCCTGGTTAATTCCATTGAGCAAATGCACCAGTCCATCCCCAATTATTTCAGAGAGCGTCTTCATGAGTTCCACCAGTTGGAACAGCCCTGGCGCGCCCAAGAAGATTCACCTGAACACCTATCTCACCAACTTTGAACAACTTGTGAAGCAACTACACAAGTTCAGTGCTTACTCCTTCAAACAATTACAGCAAGTAGCAGTCCATGCTGCAAAAGGCCTCTGTGAACTTGGCAAGAAATTTGATCAAGAAAGGGATACTACTGCCACTACCATTGCCAAACTCCAGACCCAAGTAAATGAACTGTCTGCCTCAAAATCAGATGCCCCACCTTCTCCTCCATCCAAAAAGCTAGCAGATAGAAAACAGAGGCTCTGGGATGTCATTTAAGATTTAAGAGCATCTACCTGCAGTCAGGATTGCCCCCTAAAGTCCCTCAGCCTGATCCTCAAGTGCTTGCTCTGACAAATCAGGTTGCTGACTTACAACAAGAGGCTGCTACTTTGCTTGAGGCAATGGCGTCTGTCTTTAGTACAATTGGAGTTATTGGTGAAAGTGGTTGTTGCCCTGGATTGTCAGGAGCCCTCCACACTCATTGTGCTAGAGAGTTGATAGCTCTAGCTAATGAGATGAACTATCTGAAAAAAAACCATTCCAAGCTTGATAAAGACGTACAAGAAATGAGTGAATTAATCAATTCAGTGAATGGCAGGTTTACTACTTGCCTTTTGGTGGGTCTGTCTCTTAAATTCCAACTGGATGAACTGTCCTCAGTAGTAACAGCACAGGGTCAGCGCCTGGATGGTACTGAGCGGCAGACCACCCTTGCTAATAATATGGGCACCTGCACTGCTGACACCTTGGCTACCCTTGAAGATAGTGTTTGTCAGCTGTGGGCCAGGCAGCCCCCCACTGAGTCAGAAGCAGAATTATCCCCACAAATAAATGTACTCAATAGCAACAATGGTGGCCCAAATCCAGAAGTACACTTCAAGCCTACTTTGAAGCAAGTCTTTGATCCCAAAACCTCAACCATCACAGATTTCCTAACTATCTACAAAACTGCCATTAGAAGAGCCTCAGATGAGTTTAAGAAGGAACAAATTCTGACTTGTCTACACCCAACTTGCCAAGAGGTAGTAGTGCCAGAGCTTCCCACCATTGAAACCTGGGAAGATATGAAGCAACTTATGATTGAAAATTTTTGTGGTGATCTTAGTCTGGAAGTGAAGAAGGATGCCTTAATGCACATTGCTTTCAAGCCAAATGAGACCCTAGCTGAATTTGCAGATAGATTCTACATGGAAGGACAACAATGATCACAAGCCGCCAGTTGACCGCACATGAAGCATACATAGCTTGCGCTCAAGCCCTCAAGGTTAACCAGATCCTGTGTCTGCACTTCAAGGCCCATAAAGCCATGCTTTCTTCCATAAAGAGCATAAAGACACTGTTGCAGGATATTCACCTTACCCATTCCAGAACAGTTGTGCGGGAGAATTGTGCTGCTTCTACCTCTGGTTTGTCTTCACTTGGTCTGTGTATCCTCACCATGAACTTGCAGAATCCTCCTTGACGCCAGGGTTGCCATAACTGTGGAAAGATAGGTCACCATTCCTGAGTCTGCACCAATCCACAAGTTAAAGGATCTGATTCCAAGGAACAGGCAATAAAGAACAGTTAACCTAGAATCAGAGACACTCTTGGTTGACAATTCTTCCCAGTCTCCTTTGGTTCCCCCCTCCATTGCTAACTCTGAGCCTTCTGACACTGAGGCTCCTCCCATTCTACTGCTATTCCATGATGTTGTGGTCTAAGGCGTAGCACAGAGTCACAACGGGAAATCCTAACCTTAGGATTGGATTTGTACTAAGTATTGGTTAGAATGACAGGGAAGGCTATGTAATTACCTTATGGCCCTGAATGAATAATAGCTGCTAGATGTGGCTAGAGAGGCGCCAAAGTACATGGAAACACAAAGACAAAAATATGAATAGAACTTAATTTTTATTGTTGTATAAGAAGTGTATTATATAGAGGTTTGCAATACCACAAAACAATACAAAGACAGTAGGATCACTTGCCACAAGCATGAGTGGGGCAAGGGAGTTGCGCAGAATCAGGAAACTGAACAATTGTATTTCCCAATTTGGAGCCAGCCTCATTTTGAAGGGCAAAAGCAAGAAAGATTTGTCCTTGAAATAACCCAACAAAGGCAAAATTGAAACATGGCAAAAGGCGGCATTCACAACATTGTCCCCCCTCTAGATTGGCCTTGGGGGGTGATACTTGCAGAGGAACTTGGTATGCACAGAAGCAAAAGATCAACCACTAGAGAGGAGTTTTACAGTATACTCCGATCCTCTCTTGAAGGTTGCTTTCAAGGGCCCAATCCACAAAAAGTCTAGCTTATCAGCTTGTCCTCCTAATCTGTGTTGATAATACAGAACATGGTCCCTAATGTTGAACTCAGGCAGGGGGGATCTCCCAGCATTGCCAGGGGAGAGCTCAAGCAAATGGTCTTATAGGCGGACATGTAGGCAGTAGCCTGTATATCAATGATGCGGTTGACTAGATCTTTGATGTGCTTATCAGGGTTCATAGCCTTATCAGAGGAGAGTAGGGGCCCCCCAAGAGCAACGGGATAGTGGCTTTACAACCATAAAGCATAGAAAAGGGGGAATAACCAGTGACACAATGTTTGCTAAGACAATAGGTAAAGAGAGCAGAGGGTAAGTATAGATCCCAGTTGGCGGCGTCAGAGTAAGAGAGCTTCCTCATGATAATGTAAAGAGTCTGGATGTACAAGCATTCTGGCTACCGCTAACCTACTTAACATCCAGCCATTGCCCAATTTGATGCCCTTCCAATATACCATTTGACATACCAAGAATGGTAACCAGGCAATATCACATGACAATTCAAGTATCCAGTGGCTCAAACCCATCCTGCACATGACCAACCCCTAGGTTTGATCCAACTGGTTCTCTGCCACAGCCCAATCTATATAAGTATAAAATATTATCCAATAAAAGATACTTCTTTCTCTCCTAATTCCATATTTGAAGCTTCCCCAAAAGGCGCTCCTTATCAATAGAAACCAGAGTTGAGTTGGCGCACTCAACTTCCCCATTGATAGAAGAATTATACAGGGCAAAGAAAGACTGATGAGACCCCAAGGCTCCAACCATTGAGGTCACTAACTTGATGTTGAAGTTAGTCCTGTTGTCAGACAACAACACTTGAGGGCAACTGTGGCAAAAGAATACATCTTGCAGCAGAAAGGCAGTGGTTGTCTTGGCAGCAATGTCTCTAGTAGGACAAGCTTCTACCCACTTGCTAAAATGATCAATAGCAATTAGGATAAAGCAGCAACCAGAGCAGGAGCAAGGAAGGGGTCCTACAGCGTCAATACTGACAGTGTGAAATGCATGTTGAGGGGGACTAGCTTGAACTCAGTAGCTGCAGCTTTAGGTTGTTGGAGTTGGCAATCATGGTAACTAGCAATAACATCTGAGATCAGCAAGCAAAGATTTTCCCATAAGTAAATCATCTGGAGCAATGCATGGGTCTTGGCAACGCCCCTGTGTCCCGCCTCCTTATGAGCTTGAAGCACCAACAAAAGGCAAAGACTAGGCCTTACATATGGCAAGTAGTGGTCTTGTACTTTCTTCAAAAGTTGATTTCACAAATGAGGGTGTCTTCAGATAGCTTGGAAAGGGCAACTCAGACTTCCTCTGTCTTGCTCTCTCATGACAAAGGGTATCCAATTAGTTCATATAACCGGTCAGCTTCAGCAGGGTGTAGGACAAAGATGGGCATTCTGACAGTCCATTAGCATTTTGATGTTGAATCCTGGGGCGGTGCAATACAGTGAAGCCATACCCTTGCAGTCAGAGAGCCCATATAGCTAGTTGTCCTTGGGATTCCTTGAGCTGTTGTAAACATTTAAGCAAAGAATGGTCAGTAACCACAGTTAAATGGGTGCCATACATGTATTGGCGGAAATTCTTGATGGCATGCAGCACAGCAAGACACTCCTTCTTGGTCACACTATAGTTATTCTCAATATTATTCAGTACACAAGTATAGGCTACAGGGTGATCCACATCTTCATCATCCAGTTGAGCCAGGATAGCCCCAATAGCCAGGTCACTAGAATCAGTATATAAGATGAATCTCTTATTATAGTCAGGATAAACTAAGATGGGAGCCTCTTTGAGTTTTTGTTTGAGGGCTTCAAACGCTTGTTGTTGACTGGTGGTCCATTTGAAAGGGACATTACACAGCAGCTGGACCAAGGGTTTGCTAGTGTCTGCAAATCAGGGATGATTGTCTATAGTATCCCATCATGCCCAGAAAGACTTGGAATTATTGCAGGTTGGTGGGCAGAAGCATTTTGTCAATGGCTTCAACTTTCTTAGTCATGGGGTGAATTCCTGTCTGAGTCAGCTCATGTCCCAAGACTCAAGCCATTCCTTGAAAAAAACACTTAGATGGCTCTAACTTGAGTCCTGCTTCTAAATCTTTATGAACACCTCTTTGAGATGATCCAGGTGATTGGTGAAGGTAGCGCTGAAAACTGTTATATCATCCAAGTATACTAGGACACACAACAACTTCAAGTCACGGAGGATGGAGTCCATGGCTTGTTGGAAAGTAGCTGAAGCATTGCAGAGTCCTTGCAGCATTTGAGTAGGCTCAAACAATCCTTCAGAAGTGATGAGCGCAGCCTTCTGTCTATCTTTGGGAGAGAGATCAACTTTTCAGTATCCAGAGGCTAGGTCCATGGCAGAGAAGAGGTTGGATCCCCCAGGGCAGCGGAGAGCATCATCAATGTGTGGTAAGGGGTAGGAATCCTTTTTGGTCAAAGAATTCAGTTGTTGGTAATCCATCACAATACAATGACCTCCATCCTTTTTTTTTCAGTATGATCAGGGGAGAGGCCCATGGACTTTGGAAAGGAGCAAGAAGTCCAGCGTCTAGAAGTTGTTTTTTCTCTTTAGACACCTGAGCATCCCCTACACAACTGTGGCAATAAGGTTTAGCGCAGAAGGGGGAGCATCACCAGTATCAATCTGGTGAATGATGACTTTGGCTAAACAATACTTGGTGCTATTCTTAGCAAAGATATCAAAAAACTGATCCAGTAGGTCAAAACCTCTTTTTGTTGAACTGGAGATAGCTGCGGGAAGTCTTAGGCAGTGAACAATGATAGGACTTGTGGCTCATCCTCAGGTAAGTCAAAGTCCTGGAACGTACCAAAGGGATGTAGTGATAGGAAGTCAGGGGCATTTAACAACTTACCATAGCCAAAAATCTGACATTTAGACATATGCATGGGGAGAGCAGTTAAATTAGCAATCAGCAGTTGAACAGTGTCTTTATGAGAGACATCCAAGATTCCTGGACAGAGATAGGGTTTATTGTGGTCTAGCAAGGGAGGAGAGTACAACTTTAAGAATGTACTCTCACTTAGCTCATACATTATTTGGGAGTCTAGGATAGCTTGAGACCCAGAGGGAATAGTCACAGCAGAAGTGGCCAAGAGAGAAATCCCTTCAGAATCAGGACAAGCCATAGGAGGGAAATTCATGTTGGAGGAATGAGTACGGTATTTTAAAGTGAAAAAACCAGTGGGATATTCCAAGGCACATGTCTTGAGGCGCTTCCCAGAAGATTTAACTGGCTCTTCAAAGATCAAGAGGACCTTGTATCCTAAGATAGAGAGGTAGCTGTACTTTAAGTTGATGATCCCATTGTATTCCCTAAGGAATTAAGTACCAACTAGGAGGTTGTAGCTCTCATTCTCCAAGAAAATGGCAGGTGCAGCCAAGAGTAGTTTGCCAAAATGCATGGGAAAAGCAGAATAAGCTCCCATAGCGCAAGTCATGGACAGCCCAGATGTGCCAAACAAATGATGGTAATTAAGGTTTGGGGCAAGTTTGAGCTTCTTGGCAAGCTTTGAGGAGACATTAACAAGAGACCCTGTGTCTAAGACAGCCTTAATTTTCAGCTTTTGGATGGATATTTCCACACAAGTGGTAGTACAACAAAAGGGAGGGAGGACAGCCAGAATGTCTTAAGCTTCTGCTAGTTCTTTGTCCCACTTTTCAATCATGCATCTTAGGCCCAGGAACTCCTTATAGACCGTCTAGAGGGAGCAAGATGGAGAAATTTTTGAGCACAGTGTCAGCAACCTCAGCAGCTTCTTCAGAAGACTCAACAAGCACAGGAGATCTCTTGGCTTAGGTGAGGTAAGGGCGAGAGACAAACTCCTTGTCTTCAGGCAGAGGTTTTGCGGTTGTAGTAGTCTTCCCAGAACGTAGCTTATAAGGTACTGCAATAGTTTCTGGGACGGCCAGGATGGAATACCCATAGGCATCAGGATCTTCTACATCAGAATCCTCCACTTCAGAGTCATCAGATATGTTTTGGAATAGCAGAAGAATGGGAGGAGCCTCAGAGTCAGCAGGCTCAGAGTCAGCAATAGAGGGGGTAATTGGAGAAGACTAGGAAGAATTGTCAACCAAGAGCGTCTCTGCCTCTAGGTTGACTGTTCTTTTCCCGCCTGTTCCTTGGGATCAGCTCCTTCAACAAGAGGATTGGTGCAGACTAAGGAATGGTGACCTATTTGTCCACAGATATGGCAGCCCTGTTGTCAAAGAGGATTCTTCAAGTTCATGGTAAGGATACACAGACCAAGTGAAGACAAACCAGAGGTAGAAGCAGCACAATTCTCCCGCACAACTGTTCTGGAATGGTTAAGGTGTATATCCTGCAACAGTGTCTTTATGCTCTTTATGGAAGAAAGCATGGCTTTATGGGCCTTGAAGTGCAGGCACAGGATCTGGTTAACCTTGAGGGCTTGAGCGCAAGCCATGTATGCTTCATGTGCGGTCAACTGGCGGCTTGTGATCATCATTGTCCTTCCATGTAGAATCTATCTGCAAATTCAGCTAGGGTCTCCTTTGGCTTGAAAGCAATGTGCATGAAGGTATCCTTCTTCACTTCCAGACTAAGATCACCACCAAACTTGTCAATCAGAAGCTGCTTCATATCTTCCCACGTCTCAATGGAGGGCAACTCAGGTACCACCACCTCTTGGCAAGTCAGATGTAGATGCGTCAGAATATGTTCTTTCTTAACCTTGTCTGAAGCCTGTCTCAGGGCAGTTTTGTAGATAGTTAGGAAAGCTGCAATGGTCAAGGTTTTGGGGTCAAAGACTTGCTTAAAGGTAGGCTTGAAGTGTACTTCTGGAGTTGGGCCACCATTGTTGCTATTGAGTACATTTATTTGTGGGGAGAATTCTGCTTCTGACTCAGTGGGGGGCTGCCTGGCCCACAGCTGGCAAACACTATCTTCAATGGTAGCCAAGGTGTCAGCAGTGCAGGTGCCCCTTATTATTAGCAAGGGTGGTCTGCCGCTCAGTATCATCCAGGAGCTGAACCTGTGTAGTTACTACCAAGGAAAGCTCAGCCAGTAAGGAAGTAAGAGACAGGCCTACCAAAAGGCAAGGGGCAAACCTGTCATTTACTGAATCCACCACTTCACTTAGTTCTTGTACGTCTTTATCAAGCTCAGAGTGATCTTTCTTCAGGAGGTCTATTTCATTGGCTAGAGCTATCAACCCTCTAGCACAATGAATGCAGGGGGGTGACTGTACTACAGTCACATTGGGCTGTGGTTTCACATAGGGGTTGAATTGTGATGAATTTCATAGGTTGAAATTAAAACGATAGGATTGACCTTGGAGAGACTTTCCAGCATAGTAATTGATACCCAGGAATCAACTAGGCTGTACTAATTAAGGGCTGTAATGAATAATTTGAACAATTCAGATTATGAGACTAGGTGTTTCAAACTGTCTAATTAACCATGGAGGTTAATTGATACCCAGGAATCAATTAGGCTGTACTGATTGAGGGCCGTACTGAATAATCTAGCGGTTCAGATTATGAGACTAGGTGTCTAAAACTGATTGATTAACTGGGAAGGTTAATTAATATATACTCTGGAATATGATTAATGGGGACTTAATCATAGGGCCAAAATGGACTTGACTGTGTTAAGTAAAGACTTGTTGTCTTCAAACAGATTAATTAACTGGGAAGGTTAATTAATATATGCTTGGAATATAATAATGAGGATTTAATTATATTGTTTAATTGCCTTGACTGTGCCAAGAAGTTTGATAAAGGTTATCCAAAAGTAAACCCCCAAATTGTGGTTTAAAAGCGCCATTTTGGCAAATTAATTAGGTTAAAAGCGCCACTGCACTGCTAATTGATTTGTAAAGTGCCACCCAGTGAATGTTTCAGGCGCTGGGGCGCCGCCTGAAAAAGTTTCTGGGCGCCGCGGTGGCGCCTGGTTCAAGTTTCTAAGTGTTTTAATGGTTTTTTAACACAAAAAACCATTAAATACAAAAAAAACAGCTAAATGTAGACAATGGTGTCTATGCATTCAGGATTAATCAGCTGGTTCCCAGTTGGAACAAGGATAGCTTGGATCAGGAATATGTATATTCAACAGGGTTTTGGCGCCAGAAAGACAGAATGCTTCAAGCCAAAGCAATACATTTCCACGGAAAGAATCAGGTGATTCTGGAATGTATTAGAGCACATTCTTATAGGTTAAGAGTGTGAAGATCTTTCTGGTAAAGATCTGGATTGGATGACGCCGTTATGTCATAAACCATGTGATAGGAATCCAGGTGTGATTCTGGAACCGGAGGAATTTTCAGCTGAATGCACCCCAATTGGTATAAAATGGAAACATGATAATAATTAATAAAAAAATGATACTTATGTGTGACAATGGTTGCTTTCCCCTCAATCTTTTTATGCTTTGTGTTTTTGACTTTTAACTGAAATAAGACTACCATGTAATGAAAGAAATGGTCTATAGCTAAGATTATGGGAAGCAAAAAATGTGGAAGTGATCACCAGATGGCAACAAGTTTAACGCCAAGGTTGCTTTCCTGGAATCTAAGCTCATTCAAGCTTACTAAAGGATTCCCTATCAAACTGTAAAAGATTCAGACCAGGATAATGAAGAAGCAAGAATGAATTTACTGGATCTGTCACAGGGGGGCTCCTGACAAGCCAGGGCAACAACCATCTTTGCCCACAACTCCAGGTGGACTAACTACAGACACTGTCGCCTCACGCAAAGTAGCAACCTCTTGTTGTAATTCAGCAACCTGAGCCGTCAGCGCAAGCAGTTGGGGATCATGCCAAGGGACTTTGGGAGGAAATACTGACTGCAGGTAGATGCTCTTAAATCTCAAATAGTATCCCAGAGCCTCTGTTTTCTATCTGATAGCTTTTCAGATGGAGGAGAAAGTGGGGCATCTGATTTGGAGTCAGACAGTTCATTTACTTGAGTCTGGAGTTTGGCAATGGTAGAGGAGGTAGCAGCCCTTTATTGATCAAATTTATTTCCAAGTTCACAGAGGCCTTTTGCAGCAAGGGCTGCTACTTGCTGTAATTGGTCAAAGGATTAATCACTGAACTTTTTGAGCTGCTGCACAAGTTGTTCAAAATTGGTGAGATAGGCATTCAGGGTGGAATCTACTTGGGTGCACCAGGGCTGTTCTAACTGGTGAAACTCATGTAGATGCTCTCTGACATACTTGGGGATGGACTGGCGCATTTTTTTGATGGAATTGACCAAGCGGGTTTGGGAGGTGACAGAGTTGCACTGATTGTCTGATATCAAGATAACAGGGAGTGGATCCACTGCTGGTAGGCCACAGACTGATCCCAGTGATGAGTGACAGCAGCTTGTAGAGATGAAATTTCCTGAACGTGAAGCCCTAACACCATTTGATGATGGGCTAAGGCAGGTTGTATAAAAGATGTCAATAGGTGTTCAGCAGAGCCAGTTGCTGAGAGGAGATGCTATGGAAATTGTGGAGACACAATTAATTTGTAGTCTTCTGCTTGGCTGAACTGAAGCTGGAGGCAAGGAATGGCTCTATCACGGGCTAACCCAAGGGCTACTGCCATGACTTGTTCTAAGTCAGGGGTACTAAAGGGTAGTCCACTAGGCAGGGACCACTCCCAAGATTCAGCACAGTAGGGAATATAGGCAGGTCAGTGATGTCTTCCTAAATAAGGGGACTGGTAATTTCAGGCAAAGTTGGCTCTTATATGGGAGGAGGCAAAGGTCCTGAAAACGTTGTTGCAAAAGGGATAACCAAGGGGCTTACAGCCCCTGTAGTGAGCACCATTTTTGTTGTGATCTGAGGCGCGGCACAAAGTCACAACAGGAAATCATAACCTTAGGATTGGATTTGTACTAAGTCTTGGTTAGAATGGCAGGGAAGGCTATGCAGTTACCTTGTGGCCCTGGATGAATAATATCTGCTAGATGTGGCTAGAGAGGCGCCAAAGTTCATGGAGACAAAACAACAAAAATGTGAATAACTTAATTTTTATTGATGTGATAAGGAGCGCCTTCTGGGAAAGCTTCAAATATGGAGTTAAGAAAGAAGAGAAGTATAATTAATTGGATAAATCTTTAGAATGATATAGACTTGACTGTGGCGGGGATTTAGTTGGATTGAACCTGGGGGTTGGTCATGTGAAAGATGGGTTAAGCCACTGGATACTTGGGCAGTCATGTGATATTGCTTGGTTACCATTCTTTTATGTCAAACAGTATATTGGAAGGGCACTAAATCAGGCAATGGCTGGATGTTAATTAAGTTTGTGGGTGCCAGAATGCTTGTACATCCAGACCCTCAACACCCCCCCTCTTAAGGGGTTACTCTGGTGCATCAGGAGGGGGCTTTGTTTTCATGGCTGCTGCCTGGTGCTTCTGGAGATGTTTAATAGTTGGAACCAGTCTGGTCAAGTGTTCTCCTTTACTGAGGCAGAGACAGGTTCTGTGGTATTTCTTGATAATTGGGGTTTTGGCACCTTGGAACTTTACTAGATAGGTGTTGTGATCTGGTCTGTACTTGATGATTCTTCCTGGTCCCCAGTGTATCAAGTCTAGTTTCTTTTTGTTGCCAGTTAAAACCCAGATGGGGGAGTTGAGGGGAATCGGTTCCTCTGTGGAGGTTATCTTTTGTGTTTTAAGACTCAATATTTCTGCTATTTTAGCTTTGAGGCAGATGTGTTGTAGATTTGGTGCTTGTTCTACTGTGGGGGGATCTCCCAGGGGGATCTTTATCTATGGCTGTTTGTTGCAGGTGATTATTTCTGGTTTGTACCCGTAAGTTAGCTCAAACAGTGAATAGCCTGTTCCTTGATTGGTGCGGACATGGGATACTAGTAATGTATGTTTCAAGTATAGTGGTCATGTGTCTTTTCTTTGCCATCCATTATTTTCTCTAGGCTCCTGATAAGGCTGCTGTTGAGACGTTCCACTCTGCCATTGGCCTGTGGCCTGTATGGAGAGGTTGTGGAATGTTTAATGTTTTTGGATTTAAAGTTGTTTTTTAATACGCGACCTGATAGCTCGGTTGCTCCATTAGTTATGATGTAGTCTGGAGTGCCGTAGTAGGCTATAATTGCTTTGTTAATGAATCAGTTGATGGTTTCTGCTTTATGGTCCTTTGTTGCCCAGCAGATGAGCCAGTGTATGACAAAGTCAATAACTACAATTAAGAAATGTTGGTTTGTTTTTGTTTCTGGGAAGGGGCTTACTACATTCAGTCCCCAAACCTTGAATGGTTCAGGGTCTGGTACTGGGTTGACTGTTGGCTGAGGAGCCTTTGTACTGGTGTATTTCTTGCACACTATGCACTTTTTCAGAACATCAATTATATCTTGTTGGAGATTGGGCCACCATACTATCTCTTTTAGTGTGAGATATAGGTTGTTAGCCTTTGTATGTCCTAGTAGGCAGTGATGTCTTAGTATGGTGTCATATCTTTGTGCAAGTGGGATGTACAGGACATGTTTGTTGTTAATAATTTGATATATTGTGTCATTTAATACATGAAAATACTTTTTGTTCCTTACTAATGTATTGTGGGTCAGTTGATGTATTGAGGGGTCTTTCCCTTTGGTTTTATACTCAGTGTTGTACAGGTTTGGCCAGTCAGGGTCCAGGTGGTCAGGGTGATCCTCTCTAGGCTGACATAGTCTAGAGAGAGCATCAGCTGTGACCAGCTCTACCCCTCCTTTGTATTGGATGTCCAAATTAAGCTGTTCCAGCAAGGACATCCATTTGGCTTGTTGCCGTGCAAGTGCACTCTGGGTTTTGAAATATATTAAGGATTTATGGTCAGTTAGTACTCAGACGTTTAAATGTCCTTCTAAGTAATATCTCCATTTATTACATACATGATATATTGCTTCAATACCTTATTGTATATTGGGTATCTCTACTCATTATTAGTTGGTTTTCTGCTTTTGTAACATACTTGCAGGAAGTCTTGCTGCCCTGGCTGGCAGATGCGCAGGACTGCGCCAATGGCAGTGTCACTGGCATCTGACTCAAGCTTGTAGCACCCGTTGTTATTAGGGTATTGCAAGATTGGTGCTTTGATCAGAGCTTGTTTTAATAATTGGAAATTCTTGTCACATTCTGGTGTCCAGATGAATTTCTTTTTGGCATTGCCTTTGGTTTAGTCATTGATTGGTGCGGTTAGTTTCCTGCAGTCTTTGATGTATTTCCTTAGGTAAGCTACCATACTGAGAAAGCATATAACTTGTTTAATGGAGGTGGGGCATTGCATGTTATTTATGGCTTTTATTTTGTCTGGATCTGCTTTGATGCCGCTGTCAGAGACAATGTGGCTCAAGAACAGTGTTCTTTTTCCATAAATTGGCACTTACTTGGTTTTGCATAAAGTTTGTGCTTTGCAAGTTGATTGAGTGTCTTGCAGACATGAGTGAGGTGTTCCTCTTTTGTTTTTGAGAATATGATGATATTGTAAAGGTAGCATAATGTATTTAGGAGACTGTTTAGTGCTTGGTTCATCATGGTGACAAACATTGTGGGAGCGTTGGTCATCCCAAAGTTCATTACTCTACATTCAAAGGATCCAAATTGCGTACAGAACACGGTTTTTGGTATGTCCTTTCTTTTACTTCAACTTGGTTGTAACCTGAGGTGAGGTCAATTTGGAGAAAAATTTGGCTCCAGAGAGTCTTGCAATCAGGTCCTCTATAAGTGGGAGGGGATATTTATTCTTTACTGTGCTTGCATTGAGAGCTCTGTAGTCTGTTACTAGACATAGTGAGCCTTCCTTTTTCTTTATGAAGAACACTGCTGACCCCACAGGGATTCTGATGGGCGGATGAAGCCTTTAGCTAGGTTGTCCTCAATGTGTGTTTTGAGGGTTTGTGTCTCCATGGGGGAGAATCTGTAGAGGGGTGCAGGTTGGGCATGGCTTTACATAAGTCAATGCCATGTTTGACCTCCTGTTTGGGGGGTAGCCTGGTGTGTTTTCCTTGAATACATGGGTGTATTCATTTAGGAGTGGCACAAGTTCTGGGCATTGGATCTTGTTTGTTTGAATGTTATTGAACTCAGTGTACCTCATTATGTGGAGGGTAATATCTTTGGTTAGACGTTCTGAGTCATATTGGTTTATGACCTGGACAAGTACTGTATCTCTTAGAATGAGGTCATTGAGTTCTTTGAGGATGTTGAAATTGACTCTGTTGCGTTTGATGGTCATGGTTTTTGTTTTCCAACATACACAGGGTTCACTCTGGTGAACCAGTCCATGCCTGATACAATGTTGTATTTTATGTTGATCATGACAAGTCCTTTGATGGACGTTTGTATGCCTTGGAGGTCAATTCTGAAGGGAGTTGTTTTGCCTTCAAGTAGAACCTTTGATTTGTCTGCCATTATGGAATATTTGAAGTTGGATTTGACAACTGGTATTTTGTACTTGGTTACAAAAGGTTTGCTAACCATAGTTTGTTGTGCACCAGAGTTGAATAAAATTTTATGTGTACAGTAGTTTTAAAAGCTATGGCAACAACCAAAAATACCTCGGATTTAAACAAAATGATTTCAGATTTAAACAAAATCCAAGCTGCGCAAGATTCAGGATTCAATTAATTTATAAAATTTCAGTTAATAAATGGACTTTCAAACAAAAAACAAAATTTCACTAGCCCATTATAAAAAATTATATCAAACATCAAGCAGTGAAGTTCAAACCACAAATTAAATGAACTGACGCAACAAGTGAAATGGATGAATGCTGTTTTGGAGTATATTATAATCCAATCAGGATTCATATGAGGCACCAGCAGAAAAACTAAAGTGAAACAAAAATTGAGCAATCTAGAAGCAAGATTACACAAGCACAAAAAAAATGAACTCACACAAGATTTGTAGTATTAGCAGCCTAAAATAGAAAAATAACAGTTTAACAGCCAATCAACAGCTATCCAATTTAGGAACAGAGGCATTTTATCCATTTTCATGGCTCCTGATTTGTATAAAAAAGTTTCGAGAACCTTTCAAATATGGACTTGAAATTACAATAAAAATAAATCATTAAATTTTAAAATTTCTACTTTTAGTGATTTTATCCTAGGTTTTTTACAATGGTTTTAACAGCAATATCTTTGACAGTGCTAGCAGCCAAGCCAGCTTCAATGGAGGCAAGGCTTATGACGTGGAGGCACCTGTTTACACCCAAGCCTATGAGGCGGGTAACAAGGAAGCTGACCTGTACCTGACCACCAACCCCTATGGCTTTGACTTGTTCAGTAGTCACATAGTGTCTAGCTCTGCCCCTGCTCCCGTACCCACCCCCGCACAAGCTGCCCACCAACAAACCAATCAGGATGGCAACCTTGATTTGGAACAACTTCCTGCCACCAGCCAACCTGCCCCCCTACAGCCAATCAGGCTTTAGCTCCCCTGGCCCAACGCCCCAAGCAACAAATCATCACCGCCCAAATTCTTCAGGAAATTGTGGCACTGAATCTACAGGGTCTGTCCTGGGAACAGATTGCTGCCCAGTTGCAATTTACCCAAGCTACTTTCATGTGGGAATTCAACAACCTGATGAACAGGGGGAATCTGATTGGGACAGCCAAGAAGCCCAAGAAGGCTCCCAAGTCACAAATATCTGAGGCATACCCAATCATGCTTGACCTCCTCCAGCAGGACCCCAAGCTTTCCTTGACCCAGGTCCAGAAGCAGCTTGCGCACCATAACATATGGGTCTCCAAAAGCATGGTGCAGCTCTGGATGTATGGGAAGGTGGCTTCCATATGGGTTCTTACCAATTTTGCCGGCAACCAATGGGATGGCGCTGAGGATTCCCTGTATGACACCGCCATTGAATCAACCCTGGTCCAATGCCTGACTAGTCTAACTGATGATGTCATGTTCATCTCCTATTACAAGCTATCAATAGCTTTTGATGATTTTGGCAAGCAAGGAAAAGCCGCTGCCAAGAATAGAAGGAAGAAGATCAAGAAGGGGCGTTCATTGGTGCATTTCTGTCTGTTTCAGCCAAGGGTTTTGTCTATTATTGGACAAACCCAGATTTCATCAATGGCTACTCATACAGCCACATCCTTGGTGGATTACTCAACTCCTGGGATGGCTCAAATTCCAAGTACCAGGGTTTCTTGAGCCACCAGATGGAGGGTAGCTCCACTGCCCTTGAGGCCATCCAGGGATGCGGGCACCAGGCCTCAGTCTACCCTGCCGGCCATGCAGACGTCTATCTGGCTGATGTTGTCTTCTTCAATATTGGAGATACACTACAGGAGCGCCGTCCTCAGGCTTTCAACAACCTCTATCTTGGGGTCCTTGACCACAATTTTCTCTTTGGCCGCCAGATGGTGGCTGAATTGTTTGCGCAAATGATTTTTCATGTGAACATGGGAAACCAATCATGTAAGGATAAGCACCTTCCACCTTGGGCCACTGCCACTTACCAGTCCATCCAGCCAATGATCAATTAGGAATACAACAAGCGTTATATGGTAGCCATCACGCAAAATCCTCCTGCCTCCACCCCTGCCACCAACACCCCTAACCTGCAAGCCCAACCCACCCAATCCCAGACCCCCCAGGCCAGCACCGCCTCTATGTCTTCCTTCCCACGTTATTCTGCCTCCTAGGCATCACTCTCCCCCCTCCCCAATAAACCCCTGTCACCAAACATTTTCTATTTATATTATCTTTTTTTTGAATTTCAATTGTTCATGTTCTCTTTGTTTATAGTTGGTTTTATTCTTTATGTTCAGCTTATTTCTATAAAATCATATATTTACTATGTTGTGTATCTAGATCCAGAATACAGTTATTTTTAGCACTTAAACATAGCCCCTTGTGAAAATATTAACAACAATTTGGTGATCAGCTAAATTTGAATTAGAAAATGATAGTGTTAATTGTTTTTAGATAAAGTTGTTACTGATCCAAATTCAAAACCTTAATGATAAACTTTAAGTCAATCAGGAGCCAAGTGATAAAGTGATTGTTGAGACATAAAGGGCCATTCAATAATTTTTTTATGCATATGCGCTAATTAATATGATTGGCTGGATGTTTTGCTTTTGTACAACATTGCCACTGTGGCAAGTTGTTGGTGGACTAGTGCTAACCCAGAAGCTGATTGGGCACTAGTTAATCAACAACTTGGAACAGCGGCAATGGCGTACAATGGCAAAACATCCAGCCAATCCTATTAATTAGCGCACATGCATCAAAGCATTATTGAATGATTATTTATGTCACAACAATCACTTTATCACTTGGCTCCTGATTGGCTTAAAGTTTATCATTAAGGTTTTGAATTTGGATCAGTAACAACTTTATCTAAAAACAATTAACACTATCATTTTCTAATTCAAATTTAGCTGATCATCAAATTGTTGTTAATATTTTCACAAGGGGCTGTGTTTAAGTGCTAAAAATAATATGGTAATTATGGAAGCAATGCCAACACACATCAAACAACACATATCAAGATGAGTGTAAAACATATACACAATAGGCTAAAATGAGATATTGGAGTAATGGGAAAGCAAACAGGGATAAACAAAGAGGCAACAGTATCAAAATAATACAGTTTTATTGGGGTGAAGGCTATAAAAACATATGGAAAGGTTAGTAAAGAATCAATGAGAGAATTGGAGAAGCTTCTGAAGGATCTTGACTTGGCAATTGCCAAAATAAAGGACATTGGCCGCAAGGTCAAAGCCAAAGTGAAGTCCGCTGTCCTCATTGGGGACAAAATTGACAAAGTGTCTGCAAAGGCACTAATGTCAAAAATGCCAAACACCCCAGAGAAGAAAATTGAGCGCTTACTAAATATTCAAAAAACTGTGGTCAAGGGCCTCTAGTTCAAGGCATACAATCTTTCTGCGCCGTCTGTCTGGGTTGATGACCTGGAGATGTATGAACATCTCAAACCCGCCAAGAGTGCCAGGGCAGAGGATACCAAATTTCCTGTGCAATTGATTGCGCCAAGAATGGCCAAACTGGCAGAGGCTGCAGGCAAGGAAGAAACACAAGAAGGTAGCCTAAAAAACAAAATTAATAAATTTTAAAAAAACTTACCTTTTTTTCTTAGAAAATATAGAAGGCAAACTCTGCCAAGTCCTGGTCCTTTGTCCTGGCCACCTTTTATGCAAATTATGCCACTCATGTGGCAGAGCAATTGTATCTGTCCCGCCCTGTTGTGCAGGAGCTGAAGGACTGTATCCACGGGTCCTTTCTGATGTTGCAGGAGGCGTTGGCAGAATTTACACATGCCAAGGGGGCATCCAAGTGGGCAGTTACTGCCTACAAGGATGCCCAACTGGTCCGCCTGGACCTGGTATCCCTCAGTGGAGTTTACTGTGTAAACTTCATTGAGCTTGTTTGGGACGTCCTGGCAACGCTCCCATTCAAGAATGTACCAGAGATGGGCCAGGCTCATGTGGCTGCTTGCTTCTGCTTTCCATTGGAGCACACCCTGTCTTACCTATTGGAGAACTTTGGGCGCGCGGTGGGCAAATTGGCTGTTGTAGACAAAATAGCTGTAAAGAAGACCAAGATCCTCCTGGCAGACTTTGGGTTGGCCTGGAGTGCTGACAAGACGGGGCTCCCTGAAGCCATGGAGCTGACCTTTGCAAAGACCAGGCACAACAAGAAAATAAGCGCGGTCTATAATAATCTGTGTGAGTTCACAAAAGTCTTTATAGGGCAAAGGCTTCATCTGGTTGTTTACCTGGGGTTCCTATTCTACTTTGGGATGGGTGCGTCTGTAGAGGACCTGGACAGGGTCCTTCTGGGAATTGACAAGGCCCAACTTGCACTCAACGGGAAGAAGGTCCCCCCTGGATACAACTCAGTTGATCATGTGATCCAGGATGCCCTGGTCCTGGCTGGGATATACAGGTTTGTAGCCTTGCCTGAAAAGCTGCTGCTTCACTCCCACCTGACCCTACTGCCTTTCACCAGCAGAAGGGAGTATTTCAATAAGGGTGTATCCAGTGTTCACAGTGTGGCAGTGGAGGTTGTGCGCCACCTTCATTGTGGGGTGGGTACATACCAAAGAACCCACTACAGGCACACACAATAAAAATATGATTCCAATAAATTTTATTACAATTTATAGTATTCTAATTATAATAAATTCTTATAATTTTTACTTCAGCAAACCAGTTTTGCAAAATATATTGCAGAAACAGGTTTCATAAAAGCCTAAAATTATACATAAAAAAATAAATTCTAACTTGTACATTTTACGTTTAATTTTTTTTAAAACTATTTTATATTTATTTGACCAAAGTGACTTAAATATTTTTGTGTAATCCAGTATTGAGCGTTTGGGATTACCTCAAATGACATAATAAAATAATATATAATAAAATAAATAAATTGCTTACATCTATTGATGGATCTTCTGAATGTGATTGTGAGTGTGGAAACATCTAAATATAAAATGATAATTAATAAATTTTGAATAGTAAATAAGAGAATATAAAAAAATTGGACACACTAAGCCTTTAATTGATTGGCTGTTTGGTTAGGCACTCAGGGATGAATAAATTAGCGTGGACATAGAATTTGGCCACAGTCTCAGCTGGGAGGGTGTGGATCCTGGCCTGCAGCATATTAAACATGTCCTTGGTCCCAGTTGGGGTTCCTTGCTTGACAACTTGCTTGAGCCACCCAAAGACTTCCTCAATGAGATTTAGGAAGGGCAAATAGGCTGGGTGGAAGAGAAGGCGTAAATTTGCTGTGGTCAATTGCTGGGGACCCACTGCAATGCTTATGTCAATCATTGGAAATTCCTCAAGAATGTCAGCCACTTGTGGAGACCAACATTGTCCAACACAATCACATTGGTGAAGCCCGGGCTTGTGCGCCTCAGGTGCTCCTGGACCAATTGAAGGAATGACAATAAGGTACAGCTGCTGTGAGAACCCAATATCATTTGATAAAGCTCAACCCCCTTTGGACTGAGGAGAGCCACTATTGAGTAGGCTGTGGTGTGGACTGCAGCACGCCAAGCCACCCCGTCATTGGAGCCTTTTGGGACATAGCCATACTCATTATGCATAGACAAGGCAAATGCCAATTTTTCAATATAGTAAAATTTGACTGTCCCCTTGGCTTTGAGGGCAGTGTACACCTCTGCATAGTTTTTCCGGACATCAATATTGACTGGGCTGTTTCTGTTGTAGGGGGATACCCCGAGCTTTTTCCAGAAAAAGCACATCCCTTGACCAAATGATAATAGAAGGAAATTGAGGCCTCAATCCCAAAATTAGATTTAACCATGGCCTGTATATTTTCCAGTTCAAGATGGCAGTCCTGGGTGAACCACTGGCGGATTGCTCATTTGTGCTCCTTGGTGAGCATGGTAGAAACACACAAGGATTTCTCTGCGGCAAGGACACAACCAGTATTGATGAATTTTTGAAAGGTCTTGCTGGCGTACTTGGGATCTACTCCAACAAGGGCCGTGGCTGCCTTGTAATCACCCAATTCCCGCATTAGCTTAAGCAGGATGATGCGTTTGATGTCAGGGATGCGCTTTTAGGCAGGCTTTTTAGCGGTGGGGATTGACTTGTTGGCATTGGGCACAATACAGGGCATAGGTACCTTGGTATAGAAGGCTGCAACCTTTTTAAACACCAGCTTTCCCTCATTGATTTGATAGAACTGGGGCTCCTTGTCATCCTCCTGATTACCATCATTGACATAGGGCTTGTAGCTAGTATCAAGTACAGGCTTCACCTTCTCCAGCATGGCTGACGGGACCAACTCTTGCCGGTACACAACATCAAACACATATGAAGTAAGTTCTACCTCCTTTTTTCTAACTGTTTTGGTAGTGGTAACATTGGTGGGCTTCTGGTTCAGCTTTGGGACCCAAGAGTTTATGCTCTGCACCCTAGCAGCTTGTGCTCCTTGAACCGGCTGTGTCAGTGCAGTGTAACTATGAAACTCTCCTCTCCTGTCTCCTCCTTGAGTAGGCACTTGGGTTGCACTAACTCTATTCTTTGACCCGCAGGGGCAACCGCGACCATAGCACACAACAGGTGTATTGGTACTCTGGTATTGTGTTCCTTCCATTTTAAAATTTAATAAAATATTAAATAAATTTCAATTAAGTTACTCCCCAAGATTAATTTTTGCTTTTTCCTGAATATGGATATTTAATTAGAGTTTTTACCACCCAATATCCCAATTATAGATTTTTTATTTCTTAATTAGTTGTTTTTGGTTTTACAACGCCCATTTTAGAATACCTGAAATAATTTCCACCCATTTTCCTAGATTTCACTGCCAAATTCAAGCACCCAACACAATATTTTTAAAATTTATGTTTCAGATCTTGTGTCTTATTTTAGATACCTTGGTATCATTAATGATTACAATCCATTGCACACATTGTATGAGTGATTTTGTTTACGTAGTGAGTTGCTATTGTGTTTTGTTTTTGGTTTGCGTTTTGACACAACTTGCTTGGGTGTATTTTGTCACCAATTCACATAGTAAACATGTGTACACCAAAAGTCAACTCACACCATTTTGTTTGTGAATCAATGTATTTTGGATTGTATTTTGAATGTTTTTCTTTATGTGTGAGCCCTTTGTTGCTGTGTTGACTCATTTTGCTCATTAACGCCAATAAACCCTGTTAACAGAGTGTATATTTTAACCTGAGACATGCATTTTGTTTAAATCTGAAATAATTTTGTTTAAATATGAGGTATTTTTGGTTGTTGCCATAGCTTTTAAAACTACTGTATGTGATTTATAAGTGCATGAATAGACAAGAAGTTGTGAGCAATCTTTAATTTTTATGTTTATAAAAATGGAGGATTGCGGGACACGGGGAATGCAAGCATCAAAGTTCATGCCTTGGTACAGTTTCTTGTTAAGTTAGGGGGAGACAGGGGCACTTAAGCCTATTCCCCCCCCTCTTTCCCCTGTTCCTCTGTTTTGAGACCTTTGAGGTCAGAGAATGTGGGGTCAGATTCATAGCAGGTTGCTGTTTCCGCGTTGTTAACTTTGGCAGTGTCCTCTTTCTTGGGACTGGAGCAGTTTGCACTTTGGCTGCAATTATCATTGTTGTTATTGGAGTTGCCGTTGTTATGGTTGGTATTCTGGCGTTTGTTGCCATTGAAATTTTCTCTGCCATTGCTGTTTGAGGAGCAATTGCAGTTGCGTGCAGCTTATTCCATGTTTGTGCATTTTTCTGCGCGCTTGGCTTCTGTAATGAGCGCGGGCATGGAGGTATTAGCCTCTGGGCGGATGAGGGAAGCAACAGAGGGTTTCATTCTGTTGATGAATGATGCTCTGGTGTGTACATTATCAGCTTGTGCTGGGTTTTGGATTTTGCAATGTATTTCCTTGAATTCATTGGCGTAAGCTGCAATAGTGGTCTTCTGAGGAAGGTTGCTGATCTGTATTGCAATGTCTTGGAGAGATTTGGTGATGCAGAAATTGTGTGTGATGTCTGCTTTGAACTCTTCCCAGTTATAAAGCTGGTTGTCAGTTTGTGAGCCAAACCAGGTGACAAACCAGTCAGCTGCAGCCTCATACAGGTGCTTGCTGGCTTCCTGGACCCATTTCTCATGGGGGATGTGGCTGGCGCAAAGTTTAGCAGCTGTGTGGTCTAGCCAGCTGATGACGTTCTATTTGTTTTTATCAAAGAACTTGTCAATAACAATGTATTTGGTGTTGATCACTTCACCTGTGATAGGTGTTTGTGCGTTTGTTTGTGGTCAAAGAGAGCAACTGTATTGAATTATCTTGGCGCATACTTTGCTCACATACTCAACCAGGCCACATCCCAGGATACCTGGAAAATGTACTTCTGCATCACAATATCAACAAAGATATACCTAGTGGATGCACCTATTTGAAGGTCTGGTCATGCCCAAAGATGGGCAGGTTTTGATCAGTCATTTTCTCTCTCATGGGCATGGTCAAAAAACTGTAGCTGCTACCAGTGATAATGAGCGCCTTTTGGGGAAGCTTCAAATATGGAATTAAGAAAGAGGAGAATTATATTTTATTGGATAATACTTTAGACTTATATAGAATTGACTGTGGCAGGGATTTAGTTGTACCAAACCTAGGGGTTGGTCATGTGCAAGATGGGTTCAAGCCACTGGATACTTGGACAGTCATGTGATAAAGCTTGGTTACTATTCTCAGTATGTCAAACGGTATATTAGAAGGGCACCAAATTGGGCAATGGCTGGATGTTAAGTAGATTGGCGGTAGCCAGAATGCTTGTACATCCAGACCTGTGACAGGTGTATAAGAAATGGAATATATAGTGGTTGGCAAGACCACAAAACAATACCATGACAGTAGGATCACTTGCCACAAGCATGAGTGGGGCAAGGGAGTTGCGCAGAATCAGGAAACTGAACAATTGAATTTCCCAATTTGGAGCCAGCCTCATTTCAAAGGGCAAAAGCAAAAGAGAGATATTTTTCCTCAAAACAACCCAACAAAGGCGAAATCAAAACATGGTGAATGGCGGCAATTACAACACACGGCATCTCTGATGACTTTGACATGGACAATTCTGATATAGAAGATCACAACTTCTATGGGTATTCAGTCCTGGCTATCCCAGAAACTATTGAAGTCCCATATAAGCTACGTTCTGGGAAAACTACAACAACTACTAAGCCTCTTTCTGAAGCCAAGGAGGTTGTCTCTTGCCCATACCTCACTCAAGCCAAGATATCTCCCATGCTTGTTGAATCTTCTGAGGAAGCTGCTGAGGGCGCTGACGATGTGTTCAAAAATGTATCAGTCTTTCTCCCTCTCCAGACAGTCTATAAGGAGTTCCCAGACCTAAGATGCATGATCAAAAAGTGGGACAAAGAACTTGCTGAAGCCCAAGACATTCTGACTGTTATCCCTCCCTTTGGTTGTACTACCAATTGTGCAGAAATATCCATCCAAAAGATGAAAATTAAGGCTGTCTTAGACATTGGGTCTCCTGTTAATATTGTCTCCTCAAAGCTTGTCAAGAAGATCAAACTTACCCCCAACCTTAACTATCATCAATTGTATGGCACAGCTGGGTTGTCCATGACTCGCACTATGGGAGCTTATTCTGCTTTCCCCATGCATTTTGGCAAACTACTCTTGGCTGCACCTGTTGTTGTCTTGGAAATGAGAGCTACAACCTACTAGTTAGTACTCAATTCCTTAGGGAATACAATGAGATCATCAACTTAAAGTACAGCTACCTCCCTATCTTAGGATACAAGGTCCCCTTGACTTTGAAGAGCTGGTTAAAGCTCCTGGGAAGCGCCTCAAGACATGTTCCTTGGAATATACCACTGGTTTTTTTACTTTAAAATACTGTACCCATTCCTCTAACATTAATTGACCTCCTATGGCTTGTCCTACGTCTGAAGGGATTCCTCTCTTGGCCACTTCTGCTGTGACTATTTCCCCTGGGTCTCAAGCTATCCTAGACTCCCGAATATTGTATGAGCTACGTAAGAGTACATTCTTAAAGTTGTACTCTCCTCCCTTGCTAGGTCACAATAAACCCTATCTCTGTCCAGGAATCTTGGATGTATCTCATAAAGACACTGTTCAACTGCTGATTGCCAATTTAACTGCTCTCCCCATACATGTGTCTAGAGGGCAGATTGTTGGCTATGGCAAGTTGTTGAATGCCCCTGAAATCCTATCACTACATTCCTTTGGTATGTTCCAGGACTTTAACTTACCCGAGGATGAGCCACAAGTCCTATCATTGTTAACCGCTCAAGGCTTCCCGCAGCTATCTCCAGTCCAACAGAAGGAGGTTTTGACCTACTGGATTAGTTTTTGGATATCTTTGCTAAGGATAGCACCAAGTATGGTTTAGCCAAAGGCATCATTCACCAGATTGATACTGGTGATGCTCCCCCTTCTGCGCTAAACCTTATTGCCACAGTTGTGTAGAGGATGCTCAGGTGTCTAAAGAGCTCAAACAACTTCTAAACGCTGGACTGCTTGCTACTTTCCAAAGTCCATGGGATTCCCCCTTGATCATACTGAAAAAGAAGGATGGAGGTCATTATATTGTGATGGACTACCGACAACTGATTTCTCTAACCAAAAAGGATTCCTACCCCTTACCACACATTGATGATGCTCTCTGCCACCTTGGGGAATCCAAGTTCTTCTCTGACATGGACCTAGCCTCTGGATACTGGCAAGTTAATCTCTCTCCCAAAGATAAACAGAAGAATGCGCTCATCACTTCTGAAGGATTGTTTGAGCCTACACAAATGCCACACAGACTCTTCAATGCTCCAGCTACTTTCCAATAAGCTATGGACTCCATCCTTTGCAATTTAAAGCTCTTATGTGTCCTAGTGTACTTAGATGATATAACTGTCTTTAGTGCTACTTTTACCAGCCACCTAGTCCATCTTAAGGAAGTTTTCATAAAGATTTGAGAAGCTGGACTAAAGTTAAAGCCATCTAATTGTGCCTTCTTTAAGGAACATCTCAAATTCTTGGGACATCAGCTGACTCAGACAGGAATTCACCCCATGACTATGAAATTTGATGCCATTGACAAAATGCTTATGCCCACTAACCTGCAAGAAGTTCAAGTCTTTCTGGGCTTGATGGGATACTACAGACAGTTCACTCCCAATTTTGCTGACACTAGCAAGCCCTTGGTCCAGCTGCTGCATAATGTCCCTTTAGAGTGGACTGCCAGACAGCAGCAAGCCTTTGAGACTCTAAAAAAAATCTCAAAGAGGCTCCCATCCTAGTATATCCTGACTATAATAAGGAATTTATCCTATATACTGATGCTAGTGAACTGGCCATTGGAGCTATCTTGGTGCAATTGGATGATGAAGGTGTGGATTACCCTGTGACTTATACCTCTTGTGTCCCGAATAAGCATGAGAAGAATTACAGTGTAGCAGAGATAAGTGCCTCTCTGTGCTGCATGTTGTCAAGCAGTTCCGCCATTACATGTATGGCACCTATTTTACTGTGGTTACTGACCACACCTCGCTCAAATGGCTACAACAACTCAAAGGACCAGAAGAACAACTAGCCAGATGGGCTCTCTGCCTGCAAGGATACAACTTCACTGTGCTGCACCGCCCCAGGATTCAACATCAGAATGCTGATGGACTATCCATAATGCCCATTCTTGCTCTACAACCTGATGAGGCTGAAAGGTTGTACAAACTGATTGGGTTCCTTCCTTGTGGGAAAAAAGACAGAAGAAGTCCAAGTTGCCCTTTCTGAGTTATCTGAAGACACTTATACGTGACAATCAACTTTTCAAGAAGGTAAAAGACCACTACCTGCCTTATGTAAGGCCTAGTATTTGCCTTTTTGTGGTGTTAAAAGCTCATAAGGAGACAGGACACAGAGGCGTAGCAAGACTTATGCCTGGCTCCAGAAGAATTACTTCTGGGAATTTCTTTTTCTGCTGATTCCAGATGTTATTGCTAGTTGCCATGATTACCAACTTCAACGACCCAAAGCTGCCACTCATGAGTTCAAGCTAGTCTCCCCTCAACACAGATTTAAAACTGTCAGTATTGACGCTGTAGGACCTCTCCCTTGCTCCTGCTCTGGTTGCTGCTTTATCCTAATTGCTATTGATCATTTTATCAAGTGGGTAGAAGCTTGCCCTACTAAGGACATCACTGCCAAAAAAACTGCTGCCTTCCTACTGCAAGATGTATTCTTTTGCCATGGTTGCCCTCAAGTGTTGTTGTCTGACAATGGGACTAACTTCAACGTCAAATTAGTGACCTCTGTTGTTGAAGCCTTGGGGTCTTACCAGTCTTTCTCTGCCCCTTATAATCCTTCCACCAATGAGGCAGTTGAGCGCGCAAAATTCAACTTTGGTTTCAATCATGAGGAAGCTTACTTACTATGATGCTGCCAACTGGGATCTATACTTACCTGCTGCTCTCTTTGCATATTGCCTTAGTAAACATTGTGTCACTAGATACTCCCCTTTTGCTATGTTGTATGGGCAAGAGGCTACTACCCCTTTGCTCTTGGCCCCCCCTGCTTACTTCTGATAAAGCCATGAATCCTGACAACCACATTGAGGATCTAGTCAACTGCATAACTTATACAGGCCACTGCTTACACTTCTGCATATAAGACTAAGATGATTAGGCTCTCTCCCAATAATGCTGGATGCTCCCAACTGCCTGAATTTGATTGAGGTGACTATGTACTTTACTACCAACACAGAGTAGGTAGTCGTGCTCATAAGTTGGACTCTCTGTGGATTGGCCCTTTAGAAGTAACTTTTAAATGAGGGTCCAAATACACTATAAAGCTCCTCTTCAGTGACCTTCCTTTTGTTCAAGTGCATGCAAAGTTCCTTTGTAAATACTACCCCCCTAAGCCCAATCTAGGGGAGGGCAATGTCGTGAATACCACTATTCACCATGTTTCAATTTTGCCTTTGGTGGGCCATTTTGAAGACAAATCACTCACTTTTGCTTTTGCCTCTCAAAATGAGTTGATGACTGAATCAGGAAGTTCAATTGTTTGGTTTCTTATCCTGTGAAACTCACTTGCCCCACTCATTCTGGTGGTGAGTGATCCTACTGTGCTGGTAGTGTTTTGTGGTATTCCTAACCACTATATATTTCATTTCATATTCACCAATAAAAATTAAGTTATATTCACATTTTTGTCTTTGTGTCTTCTTTACTTCTGCAACTCTCTCTAGCCACAACTAGTAGAGATTATTCTTCCAGGGCCACAAGGTAAACACATTTTCTTTCCCTGTCATCTAACAGAGACTTAGTACAAATCCAATCCTAAGGTTAGGATTTCCCGTTGTGTGTCTGTGCCGCGCCTCAGAACACAACAAAATACATCATCACCACCATTGACTTTACTACAAGATAGTCAGTAGCCCAAGAAGTAAAGGCACACACTGGCAATGATGTATAACAATTTATTGGCAAGGAGATAATCAGCAAGTTCAGAAAGCCAGAACTCCTGATAATCAATGTAGGCAAAGAGTTAACCTCCAAAACCACCAATATATACCTCTCAAAAATGGGGTCAAACACACCGTAACAACACCATACTTTTCCACAGGCTAATGGTTGTGTAGAGCGGCTTAATGGCAGACTTGTGCAAGCCTTAGACAAACTCACTGCCAGGAGATCTGAAGACGGGTATAAGCAGCTACCAACTGCACTACTTGTGTCTCAAACCCAAGTGAACAGATCCACTGGGAAAAGTCTGTTTGAACTGGTATACAGCACACAGTCAAATATCATTCAAGCATTGACAGGACCTAAACTGGAAATTCCAAGTGAAGTCCCTCCACGCTCAGACCCTCAGATTGTAAAAGCTAACAGCAAACAAACAGTGAAGGAGAATGAACGTCTACAAAAAACCTTTGTCCCCATCTGCAATAGACATGAAGTTGGGGACAAAGTTTGAGTCATGAATGTTGACAAGAGCAAGCTACAACCCAAGAAAGTGGGGCCAGTGATCATTATGAAGGTAAACAACAATAAAACTTACCTTGTGCAATGGCTTAGAAAATGTAAGCAAGACAAGACCCTACATCATGATTGCCTACGACCCTGCAAAGCAAGACAGAAACAACTCAAAACTGCCCTGCCTGCCACAGAACAGCAACTAGTTAATATGGCGCCTGGGCTCCTGAAGACCTCCCTGACAACCTGCCCCCAGAGGAGGCCAACCTTCAGTTGGGGGGTGTCAAAACCGCAGGCTCAACTTGCCAACAAGGTTCCAACCAAGCGGGTTTGTGACCCGCAATCTGATTATCCAGTCACTTGAAGTCAGACTAGGAAGCAACTCAAGTTACCAAATTCAACAACATGAACAGATGATGATCCTTTATGGTGGATACCTTATTTTGGCTCTTGACTCATTATCAGGATCAAGCCACTGCCCTTCATCATCCAGTTGTGTGATCATTAATCATGTTCCTGTTATCCTTGATTCACATGAACTATACAATCACTATCTCACAATAAAGATTATTATTCATCTTCTAAATATTTTTCCCCATGTAACTCTGCTAAAACAGCACAGTTACAACATATTGATATTTTTTTAAAGTTTAAGGATGCATCCCCTGCTGGGGCTTTTGCTGTGAGAATTGGGGAGCAGTCATGGAGAAATAAAGCCTAGCTCTCACCACAATAAAATTTTGGTTTCAGCAACAACAAAAAAGGTTGTCACTAACAATTACCGGAGGCAAAGAGGGAAAGGATTGGCTGAACACTAAAAGCAACATACAAAATACAAATGTCCAGAACTAATAAAAAATTTCAATCTTATTAGGTCAGAGAATAATGAAGCAAGGTCTTTTACAACTGCTGCATTCATTTTAAAAAGAGGGGATAGAATTTGGGTAGGAGGTTGGATGTCAAAACTAATTGATCAATGATATGATAAAATACAAGTGCATTTCTTGAGGCAGATAAATTTGGACAAATTCAAATAGACAAAATTAAAATTAAAACTGACTCATCTAAAATTGAGGAACCTGTCTTGGATGAAGTTATTATTGATCCTGGCCGCTTTTGCACATGATATTTAACCAGAGGTGCTTCTTGGATGGGTTAGGTGGGGGAATCTTCAAGCTAATTCTGCAATTAATATTGTGAGGACCTTTCCTGAGTTTTTTCAGTAAATTTTTGGATAAATATCCAGCATAATTTTGCAGAGATGTCCAAGAATTTGGTGAGGGTTGAAGTAGAGGCCCAAGGGGGAGGTATAACATTACATTTGTACCACCTTCCTGTTAGTTTAGATTTTTAAGCACTGTCAGAAATTTTGACCAAGCAATGATGCCAATTATGAAAGAACACATAGATTAGGATTTCAGCTGCCAACATAATAAGTTAACAGTATAAAAATCAGTGATGCTAATTATGACAGAACTTGCAGATATGAACTACAGCAGCCAAACACCATAAATTGGTAATATAAAATATATGTATATTAAACCAGCAGTAGTCTGATGACTGCATAACAGCACTGGCCAATGAGAAGCGCTGCTATGGCGCTTGGTTATACATGATTTGCCATAGTGTCACTTGGATAAGATTGTAGGTGCCGCATTGCTGCCTTGCAAATATGTTAGGCGCCAAAGTGCCACCTTATTTTTACATCAAGCTCCAAGGCACTGGGTGTGATTCCCTTAAATCTCAAATTCCCATATTAATCATATTAATAAGCATTAGACCTGAAGTATGTTCAGGATAGAAGGAAGTGATCATGAAGCTACTAAACCACCCCATGCCAGCAAAGGTCACCTGTGCTAGGTGAAGATGAGTATATTTTATAGGGCAACATGCAATAAGCACCAAACCTAGATTATTAATTACCAAAAATAGAGGCATGCTAGAATGTCCTAGAAGACATTTCTAGCAGCCCAGAGATTAACTTTTGAAAAGGTATAAGACTAATGTATTACAATAAAAAAATCTTATGGACTTTATTCTTTAAGTACTTCTGTGTGATCAGAAGCCATTCTTTGGTAGTAATCATGCTTTCATTTGATCCTGGCCCTTCTGATACAATACTACTCATATTTTTACACATGAATGTATTCAAGCAAACATCCTTTGCCCTATAATAATAAATAAATGCGGTGCTGTAATGCAAAAAGCACAACAAGCACATTATTGCTGGCTGCTGGAGAAATGTTCTAATAAATTTTTCCTTGAGCTCAGCTAATTTTGAGTGACCCCTAGAAGAAGTAAAAATGGAGGAAAGCCATCTCCTAATGTAACTAATTCTACTCTGAAGATCATTTTCCCTCTCCTAGGAACTGTATATAGCTGTATTTTGTTTGGCATCAGTCATTCTGACAAATACTAAGTTTACTTTTGGAAATTTCATTAAGAAGTATATTTGCCCCTGACTTTGGCTTATCTTTGATGGTTTATGCCAGGGATTTATTCTGTGGTAGGTTCCTGAGAATTTGTGGCAGGAAAGCCTGCAGGCCCAAAAGAAAGGGCCCACCACAGGATATGGGCTAACTTTCCAATTTAGGATAGTGATTTTCTGAGGATGGCCTAGGGTCTTCTGGTGGGCACCATGGAATAAATTAAGCCAATTAAGGTGATGTACATGACTGAAAATATTTGTGTAGAGGTGGACTCACTACTAACAACAGATTTTTGCAGGTGGTTGGGCCACAGGGTCAAGGGAGGGGTCATCAGTATCAAATGTACAGGCAGGTAGTTATATTTGTTGCAAAATAGAAAGGGCGGTACAGTGATCAAAGTTTCTTTAAAACCAATAGGCTATGCTTCTCTGGTATGGGCTTCTGGGTTGTAAATTAGGATTCATCTAAAGTAAACTCTAAATAATCTGGATCTGGAGAATACTCTGTAAAATAAACTGGGCCAAAGGGAGAACTTGGGAGCCTGTAAACTTTGGTCTGTATGGCTGATAGTTGTTGGGTTGAATAGATGGCTGGGTTAATGGGGACAGAGTTTAAGTGGCAGAAACCAGAATGAGACATGGTAAGAGTTGTGTGAACCAGTGATTAATAATATCTTTATTTAAGAATGGCTATAAATACTGGAAAAATTATGTAATATCATATACTCCAATAACCAGGATTGAAATCCAGGGATTATGAACTAAGGGATTGGGCATCTGGAGGTCAGGTAGTCATACTTGTTGGAGTCTGGGGTGGCAGAATAGCACTGTGGTGAGAAGATGCTTATTTGTGGGATCAAAAGGATGGACAACATCATACAGTAGTTTTAGAAGCTATGGCAACAACCAAAAATACCTCAGATTTAAACAAAATGGTTTCAGATTTAAACAAAATCCAAGTTGCGCAAGATTAAGGATTCAATTAATTCAAATATTTTTGGTTGATAAATGAACTGTCAAACCAAAAACAAAATTTCACTAGCCCATTATATGAAATTATATCAAACATCAAGTGGCGTTGTTTAAACCACAAACAAAGTGAACTGACACAACAAGTGAGATGGATGGATGCCATCCCAGAGGTGGGATACACTATCTAGAAAGATGTTATCTTGAAAATGCCATCTAGAAAGACTTCATCTCAAAAATGTGTCCAAAAACGCCATCTCAAAAACGCTATCTAGAAAAACGCCATCTAGAAAGACACCATCTCAAACCCTATCCCAGATTTCTGGCTAAGCCGTGCCAGATAACTTAAAATATTGATAAAGTCCAATTTTTTTAAAAACTATAAAAAAACATATGAATAAACTCAAAATCATCCAAGGATTCCAAATATGCAATAAAAATGTGGGATCAGCTAATACTAACTATAGTGCACAAAGCTCCAAAGTTGACACATCCTAAAACAGTGATATTTTTTGTATTAAATTTTAACTCTATATTAAGCATGTATATACTAAAAATAAAGTTAAAATCAAATATTTAAAAGAAAAAAGTTTATTGTTAAAAAATTGATTATACATTAGATCCAAGGGCCATGGAAATGCCTTTGAGATGGGTAAGGCGGCCTTCTCTGGTGTAATAGGCCAGAATCTCCTTGGTAACATTTGCAAACTTGACCTGCTGGTCAGCATGCTTGGATACAACAGCTTTGCCTTTGACAGCCTGGGAGTTTAGCTGATCTTCATAAGCATGCTTAATCTTCAGCTTGTTGACAATTACATTGAATATAGGCTTCTTTACCTTAACCAGGCAGGAAAGTTGATTATGTCAACCTTCAAGTGATGAGGTGGTCTTAGTTACGCCTTCTTTGACCTGCTTATAGCAGTCCCAATTAATTGAGTTGCCACCCTTGAAGATGTGACAATGTCCCTGGAATACACCCACCCACTGGTGCTCAAAGTACTGGATGAAAGGAGTAAATGCTTCTTGGTTCTCAATTATATAATTGTTGTTGAGAAGCTTGTTGTAAAAAGGTTAACCTCTTCCTTTCTGACCATGGTCATAGCAGAAAAGCAATTGAAGATCTTCTGGGCCTCCTTTGTGCCATCTTTGAATACCAGCTTATTGAGGGATGGTTTTTTCATCAGGTTCTTGTGCAGAGCCTGGTGGTAGTGAAAAAAGCAGCCTTGGGGCCTGCTCCTAAATACTTTGATAAAGGTGTTGGCCTGTTCCACCTCAAAGTCAACCATTAACATGGTATGATAAGGAAGAGACTCTGGCGCCTTTTTGGCTGTGGGATGTTGCTCCTGGGTGGCCTCTGGGCTGACCTTCTTCTTCTTGCAGCCCCTTTTCTCAGTTGGCTCTTCTTCAAGCGTGGGCAAGATGGCATCCAGTTTTTGCTTGAGTATATCCAAGGCGTGAATGTAAGTCTCTTCCCTTTTATTAGGGAGAAAGAAGAAGACAAAGGGGATTGTGTGTTCATTGACCTGACCATGGATGGCTCAAAGCTGATAAAATAGCTTTGGACAAGAGGCAAAAGTCCCATTGACAAACCAGGTATCACACTTTAAAAGGCGTACAAGATCCTCTTGTGTTAAAAAGCAAAAAATTGGGTTGGTGAACCTTGCTCATCATTGTGTAGCAGAAAGGCTTGCCAAGCATGGTAGTCTTCTTTACTTCCAAAAGTACAAGCTCATCAATGCTCCTAGCGCTGACGCCAATATTGCCATCAATTGACTGTTGATCAGTCACATACTGTTGGAGTCTGGTCTTTTCTCCAACCTCCTCTCTCTGATCCTCATTAAGGTAAAGGAGAGCATGCATTACCAATTCAGTTGAAGTCAAGTCCTTGTTGAGATGAATGGCTTGGAAAAGGTACCAGCACATAAGATAGTAGAGGATCATATAAGAGCCCAAACAGACATGCTCAATGGTGAGCTCCTTGACTTGGGTAAACCCAATTGTAGTTAATTGTGTGGGGCAACTTGAAATATCACACCAGTAGTGATGGTGTGCCATATTTTTTCTCTGGTCATTGCATATGAAAAGAAAGCTGTCCTTGACAAAGCCAGCACCCCCCTTCTTGGTCATAATAGGAAAAGAGTTGGGGAAAACATACAGAACTTTAAATTGCCCATTGACGTTGCAGATATTGGCAACTGCATGTAAGTCCCACTCTAGGATGGGCTCCTCCTCTGAGGCTGTGGAACTATGATCACCAGAGTTGTTTTCAGAGACTCTTTAATTCTCATCTTCATCATTGAAGTGAACGTGCTTCTCCTGGGGATCAGAGGGGGAGTAGACAAAGGGATAGTGGGGAGGGGTGGGGCTACCAGCCTCAGACTTGGGGGAAGGCGTGAGGGTCTTAGCAGGAATTTTTTCTTTAGGAGGCTGCTGGGAGAGGGTAGCCTTGGGCTTTATTGCCTGAGCAGGAGTGGCCGTGCTCTTGGGAGCCTTGGGGGTAGCGTAGGTGGTAGGCTTGGGGGGCATCTAAGAGTGAATTTGAATCAGAAATTTTCAAATTGGAGGACAATTTTTAAAGAGAAAAATAATAATGTTTTAAATATAAAAGTAGTCAATATTTTTACATGGAATTGTAGAGAAACTCTCAAATTATATACCATCAAATATTTTAATTTTTTATGTGAACATTAAATTTTTATTAGTAGCACAAGTATGCAAAACTGTGAGTTTTGACTGAAAACTTGCAAGTGAAATGGTGTTTTTAAGATGACATAATTGAGATGCTGTAGCTCAAAAATATAGTGTTTTTGACCATTTTTTATATTAAATTAACAAATTTCTTGTGGAGCTACCTCAACCAGGCCAAAGAGTAAAACTTGAATATTTTTAATTCTAGCTTATGCAACTGGGGTTAAAAAGTACCCAGTTGTTTAGAGGAGATAAAAAAATACATATATGCAAAGTTTCAGATAGTTTCTTACATTTTTTATTTAATTGAGATTTGGCGCTGAACTGTACTTTGGTAAAAGTGGAAACAGTCGATTTGTGATGGCGTGCTTTTTATAGCGTCCTATGACACCACATGCTAAAAAAGGTTAATTCTTAGTGCTAGATTGATGGGCGCCACTCCTATTGGACGCTTAGTTGCTTAGTAGATTTTGTAATGGGTACATTTTGCACAACGGAAATACCCTCATTACTAAATAAAATCACTAGTAAATTATTGTATTGTTGAAACCCAAATAGCAAAGTTCATACTATGATAAGAAATAAGACTAGTATATGAAACATGGTTTTTTGAATGATTGTATTATAAGGGGTAGTACTATAAAAGTGATGTCAATTTGGGTTACTTATTATATGGAGTCTTAAAATGATACCATACTTTATTCCCAACTAAAAATTATCTCAGGCGCCGCTTTGCAAATATTTTAGTTGCCGCAGCACTGCTTTACAGTGGATTGGATTTTGTCATTACAATCATAAGTCCACTACTGATCCAAAATATCTTTTTTTTCAATTATCCTATTGAGGCTAGTGCTTAGAAATATGATTGATAATTAGATTAACATTTTTGGGATTCAAAAATTACGCCGCGGCAGCACTTGACATAAAAGTAAGGTGGCACTTTGGCATCTAAAATATTTGCAAGGCAGCGCCGCGGCGCCTGGAGCTTTTTTTGGGTGGTGCGGTATGTATGATAGAGACAGCGCCGCGGTGCATGCCATTGGGTATTCTGCAGTGATGATCCAAAATCTACTGCCAATTGATAATATATAAATTTTATATTATAAATTTATGACAATGAGGTTTCAGTAATTCTATTCTGTATGCTCTGTCATGATTGGTATCATTGATTTTATACTGCTTATTTATAGAGTTGGCTGCTGTAATCCTAATCCGTGAGCTCCATCATAATTGGCATCATTGCTTGGTCAAAATTTCCAACATATCCCCCACTTGACCAAACACTACTTCCTTTCTTCATCAGATGAATCCCAACTCCAGTAGCAACAGCAACACCAATATGCACCAAGCCTACAACAAAATGATGGCTTAATGGACAAAGCAGAGTGGCGCGCTTTTCAAAAATGCCACACTCAGTTCATATTGATTTCTTGAATTGACTTCAGGCCAGTGACACTCAGTTTTTCAAACAGGACTGCACAACTACTGTAGCTGGCTCTGAGCGTAGTACTGTGCCAAACTCTAGCGCTGGGGATTTCCCTGATGAAGACTTCATGTTTGAGGAGCCTCTTTCTGTCATCAGTGTGCCTCCCAGTGGCAATCCTTCTGATACTCAGCACCCCTTTCCTCAACGCCTTCCTTCCACTGGCGCGCCTCCCCCTACCCCATCTGCAATGCTCCGCGCCCGCTGCAACTCTGACTATGTGGTGGTAGACTACCCCAACCTTCTTAGCAAGTTTGGGATCTTCCACCATGAGGAGACAATGTACAGCTTTGTACAGGCTCTGCATTCTGACAAAGATGCAATGGCCCCATTTCAGGCAGGGAAGTTATACCACAGCCAATACAATGCCTCCTGTTTGGCTGCTGAGGTGCGTCTAGGGCTGCAGTCAGCTACCTTGGCTCCTAGTGAGATTTCTGTGCAACATGCTCATACCATTACCATCCAAAATGAGTATATTGACAAGGTGGCTCAGGTTTGGGCTCTTGAGCTTGCAGCAGATCCCAGCTTCCACCAGACCTTGGACTTGCCTGCCCAAGCCAACACCAACCGTTGCTTCTCCACCACATTCAAGGCTTATCTTCAAGCCATTACCACTGACAATGCTTCCCTTTACCTTCCTTTGGCTGCCACAACTTGCCACTTTATGTGTTATCCTCCTGAGAGTTGACAGCCTGGCCAGCCTGGGTACGCCAGTTGTTGCTTGGAGCATTACTGCTCCCTTGCTTACCAAATCCACGTCCCCCTACCCCTATCATATTTCTACATGGAAGATGCATTGATGGACTGCTTCAATATAGGTGCTGTGTTCTCTGCTTGTGGTGGCTGGAGTCTGTTGGTGCCAGTCAGTCAGATCCGCCTTCCCCTTTGCAACTGGTATTCAATGTCCTGCAACTTCCAGTTAGCCTAGGCCCTAATGCTGATAATCCTGGCTCACGTGCATCAGCGCCTGGACAACAACTGTTATATGATCCCCACCCATGAGTGCCCAGTGATTACTATCCAGCGCCCCGCCAAGCATCCCCACCCCGCTAACTGTCAGGCCTCTCCTCCTGATACGTCTTCTGCTCATCAGCGTAGAGGTGCTCCCAACACAAGAGATTAATCCCAATGTGCCTGCCTTTTCCTTTTCTTGCAATAAACTTGCTTTTTCTTATCATCCTTTTATTGTTTCTATTATTTTTTAGCTCTTATTTTTTATTATATTAAGTTTTTAATTATTGTAGTTATCTTCTAAATTTAGTGCTTATAGAAATATTATTGATTAGCAGAGTTTGTGAGTTAGAGATTTAAAACTTGCGCTGCCGCAGCATAAAATATGTTTGCAAGGCAGTGCAGCGGTGCTCAAGACTTTCAAAGTTGGCGCTGTGGCACTTTTTAATTGTTTAAGGCAGCGCAGCGGCGCTTAAAGCTGGGTAGTTTTGCAGTGGAATTTGCAGAGTTTTGAAAACCTTATTTTGATAACATACTTTTTTTTGATTCAAGATAGAATTTTTATGATGCAGTTTTTTGTGATGGCATATTTTAGGGTATTTATTAAGTGTTTTATACTCAAAAAATCTTATTTGGATAGCACTCTTTTTATTTTGATTTGAGATAACGTTTTTGTGATGCAGTTTTTTGAGATGCTGTATTAGAAACCAATATGTAAAAAATAACTATTTAATAATTTTTACTAAGTTTTTTTTAATTTTGCTGATGTAAATCCCGACGCCATCTCAAAATATTTTTGAGATGGCGTCTTTCAAGATGGCGTTTTTGAAATGATGTATTCACCATATATTCCACGTATAAATAAAAAACTAAACCTAAATAAGTATAGTATCACTATTAAGTTTATTAAAGCTAAATTAATTATTTAAAATTCAGTATTTGATTTTTAAACCCCTTCAAAATGTAGAGCTGATCTGCAGCTTTAAAATAATCTATTGGACATTACAATGGCTTAGTATTTACTGAGATACATTGATTTTAGTTTTTTAATGTGTATTAAAAGTAAATTTAGATAATAGCAAATTTAGTCTGAGCCTTTGATTATGACAAGAAACCAATTCCAGCACTTAACTATATATTTTAGCATCTAAAGAAACTAGAGCTATCATGTTGGTACCATTTTGATCATAATCATCTGAAAAATTAATCTAAGTCCTCAAAATTTGGAAAATCATTATATTGAAACATAATTTTATCATAGCCAGTTTACTCCACTGATGTTCTTTTAGGATGAGCTATGGCAAGCAAGGCTTACTCTGAAACAATATGCAGCCACTTAGATCAGCCAATGCATCAAAGTGGAATATTCTATGATTTCACTATGTAATAGATATATTTTAAATATCCAAGCCAACCATTCTTGTTGTGAATGCTAATATTCATGCTCTTTCAATTTTGCCTGTTTGGGTTATTTTGAGGACAAATCCTTTGCTTTTGCATTTGACCCTCAAAATGAGTCTGTTTCCTAAATGAGAAATTCAACTATTTGGTTTCCTGATTCCTGCAGCTTGCTTGCCCCACTAATACTGGTGACAAGTGATCCTACCATCCATGTACTGTTTTGTGGTAAAGCTACACAGTATATATTCCATTTCACTTTCACCAATAAAAATTAAGTTCTATTCACATTTTTGTCTTTATGTCTCCAAGTATTTTGGCGCCTCTCTCTAGCCACAACTAGTAGAGAATTATTATTCAGGGCTACAAGTTAATCACGTCACCTTCCCTGCCAACTAACCAAGACTTGGTACAAATCCACTCCTAAGGTTAGGATTTCCTGTTGTGTGTCTGTGCCGCGCCTCAGAACACAAAAATCCTGTACTTAAACTAAAATTTATGTATTTTTTAATTTTATATTCAAAACTGATCAAGCTCTCTTTTCATCAGGCAATTCAAATATCAGCAGAGTTTAAAAATCCAATCATATAAAAGGATATTAAACAATTGCTGCTTCCTTTCTAATTTTAATCCATCTATTCTAGAGTTGGGTAATCTATACAGATAAGCCACTTTGATATGGTTGAATGGGGCTAGCCATTAATTTAAAATTCAAGTAATCAAATAATAATTTATTAAAGTTTGAGTGGCTTATATTTCAGTTCAACATCATTTAGACCACCCTCCACTGAAGTCAATGTCAGGGATCCACTCATTGGGAAGCCTTTCCCCAATTGAATGAAGAAGAGCTCCCAAGTTGAATTTGATCAGAGTGGAAACTACTGGAATTCCTATCATTAGCATGTGTAGAAGGTGACCAAATAGACGGAATCTTCCCAAGAAGGGAGTGAAGTGGTTGAGAAGATAATAAACACTGGTGTACCCCAAGACCTACCAGGGGACCTTGGGGTGGATGATTGATGGGAATTGAGCAGTTTCAACATAAGGGGCATGTCTTTGACGCGGACCAAAATGATACCTAATTGAGTCTTCAGATTTGTCAGCAGAAGTTGGTTCAGGGTTTTTGAAGTTAACATTTGTTTGTCCAAAATTGATTAAAACATGAAGTCCAAATAAGGAAGATGAACTTCATGTTGTTGTTGGGGGGAACCTTTATAATCTACTAATCAAGTGTTTAGAATTGAGAATAAAGATTTAATGGGCTGATAGGAATTTAAGAAATTGTTGAAGCAATTTGGATGGGAGGAATTTGTCAGTTTAAATACTGACTTCAAGTGAGGAAGGGAACATTGTGGTTACCAGGTGGATCTGCAAGAGTAATTTGTGAAGTATTGCCTTGCAGGACTGCAGCAGGCTGCAGACTGCAATGCAAGAAGAGGAAGGTTGGGTTATTACATTGCAGAATTGAACCTTGCTTTGGTTGGGAATAGAATCTGGGGCTGGATGTGAAGTATTTCTTTTGCTTGGGTGGTTTCCTGGGTTTGATTGGATATTTAGGCCCCTGAGTCTCTGGTTTGGATCTCTTTTGCATTTAATTTTGGATTGATTGGGTGGTTTATATTGACTGGAACTAAATTTAAATGCTGAATTAATACTTCCATAGTTGTTATGAGTATCTGAAGCCTTGAAAACCGAATTTAAAGTGGAAATTATATTTTTGATCTTTGATTTCCTGCTTGCTTTCAATCTTGTGTTTGAAATTGATTAATACATATTAATTAATCAAGTTTGAATGTGTTTTTCAATTGATCTTATTGGTAGATTTGGTTTTGTTCTTGGCTTGTATTTTAGCATTTAAAAATGCAATTACTGGTTCTCTCACCGTTTTAACACCATTTAAGTATAATTTGTGATTTGTGTTAGGGATGGAGTCCCTTACATTCAATCTGTGTACTTTCAAGGATGCATGTAAGGGATTGAATGTAAGGATGAGCCAAATTGAGCTTTTGGCTTGATCATCAACTTTTAAAATTAAATTTACAGAAAATCAATTCAGTCAAATCTCTTATGGCTTGGGCCCACTTGAGGTGACATTACATCCAGACAGACATCCAGACAGGCAGATAGACAGACTCCCCTTTATATATTAATTGGTTTTTTTATCTTTATATGGTTAGTAAATTATAATACACACCACCCAACTGCCTTTTAAAAAAAGAGCCACTTGGAAATATTTTTTCAGTTCTATGGACAAGAGCTGATGGATTTAAACCAGTGATAATTATATCAAATGGGACTTACAACATGTCCATATGATATAATTTTCAAGAATATGGTATATGCCAAGGAGGGGATTGAAGAAATCTTAGAAGTAGTATGTCCCAAGTAACTCAAAAAGAAGTCAGTTGCAAGAAGATTAAATAACTGAGGGGTATTAGAAAGAGAAGAGCTAGGATCAGGTATGAATTTCTCATTTAACAAAGGATTTTCAGAAAGAATAGATGTTGTATTTCATTAGCCATGGATATCAAAAACACCAATTATTGTCAGAGCATGAAGACACTTTAGTACCAGAACCAGGTTTTGTTATTACAGACACAGAAGCTAAAACCTTATTTAGTAAGCAAAACACTATAAACTATTCATACCTAATGATCCCCCTAGTGGGGGTCTTGTGTAATTTCACAATTGAAGCTGGAATAAAATATAGGCTATGAGATAATATGGGAGAATAAAATATTTTTTTATTTATCAAGAAATAGACAGAAAGGAACTTATCTTATATAGAATTGCAAAAAATTATGTTTAAAAAAGTTAGAGGGAATAATAAGGAAAGTTTGAATTAAATCTCTAACAAAGGAGTAGTGATGATCAAGTTGGATAACTGACCATCAAACAGTTGAAATAACTCCAAAACCTTATCATCCAATGCATATAAAATATACACTTAAATAAGCTAAAGAATATTAAATAATAAAGAGAGTAGGCAAAGGACAAGCCAAACAATAGAAACTCATTTTCTTTTGGCTGAAAAATCAACAAAAAGATAGGAGGAACAACACCAGGTACAGTAGTTTTCAAAAAATTTAAGGTAAACATATATTAGTGAGTTTAGAACACATAGGTTCAATCATAAAATAAATTTCAACTTGATATATCTAAATAGAAGATAATTTCACAGAAAATGAGCGCTATTTTTCAAATATGTCCAGTCATACAAAGACCTATTCAAACTGGGGACAAATGCTTAACAATTTGACATCAAGTGTACCAAACACTAGAGCACATGAGTTTCAGTCACAGAATACATCTACTATATTTACTATGTTTTTGGTGAACACACAAAACTCAGTCACAAAAGTTACAAAATTGATCCAACAATGAACCTTAATAGCAACTGAAATAGTCAACATAAATATCAAATATCAAAACACATTAATGAATCAATAATACTGTTACCAGATCATCCTAATTAATAATGAAATCTAGAATAAAAAGAAAATAAATATTCTGAGTGTCTTTTTTGGGATTAGAATCAATAAAAAGTCAAATTTATCCAAACTTATTATCAACAGTGCACATTTAAAACCAAAAATAATTAACATATAAATCTAAAAATCTAATTTGAAAAAAATGGTAGTGACTACTAGCTTTCATGCTACTATATATGGAGTGATAAAATTATAATAGATAATTTATATAGATAGACTGTTTTGATTTCATTTTATTTTATACCAAAATAGATGCATCCCAACAACAGAGCCAATCAGAATGGGGTAAATGTGGTGTCTTTGTGCTTGGCTCATACCAAACACACCTCAGTTATTGTATACAGTTTAACTTAATGAAATAAGCCTGTTGAAAATAGTAGATGTCTTTGTTTGAAAATTGGCACGCCCACTTGTGGCCAATCTAGCACCAGATAATTGTGTTATTTGGTGCTAGATTGACCTCAAGTTGGCATGCTAATTTGCAAACAAAGACATCCCCTATTTTTAACAGGCTTATTTCATTAAGTGTCATTTTTTACTTTAAAAACTCATACTAATAAAAAGCAATACAAATTCTATTAAAACAGAAAATCAGAAAAATATTTCTAGAAAATTAATTTTATTTAAATGAGTGCTCCTATTTTAGACATTTTCTCTGACATAAATGTCCAAATTTAGAGGCTTGTACATTGAAAATAATGCTGTAGTTCCCTGAATAGATTTTGGTGGATTCACTCCTGAAATCTACTATTTCCAATCTGAGTCTCAAAAATAATCAATATTTTCAAAAATGAGTTTTTTTGTGTTTGAGCTCATCACTTTTGTGACTGAACCTCATGTGTTCTCTGTTTGTATCATATTTGCCACACACTCATTATCAAATTTGATGTAGAATTTTTCAGGAAGTGACTGGATTGTGTGTGTTTTGAATTTGATTCTCATGTGTTTGCTATCTCATTTTTGGGATTCAGTATTTGACTTTAGCCTTTTTGTGTGATTGACTATCTTTACTTTAAGACCTAGATAAATGGAAGCTTTATTGAGTAAATCAACCTTCAACTGGTTACAGGTGAAATTATTTTTGTGACTGAGCATATGCATTCTAAATTGACTAATATATTTTTATCTCAACAGGTTTGAAAACTACTGTACATCAACAGAGTGTATAATATTGTTTGCAGCTGGATTTTTGCTTTAATAAGTTTAAATAATGTCATCAAAGTAAATGAAATCATCTGATTAACTTTATGCATAAAATTCATCAAAAAACAAGTGCAAATAATTGGTGTAATACACCATCATTAAAACATCATCTTAAAAGATGCCATCTTAAAAGCTTTTTTGTAATACAGTCCAGATTTACTATAGAAAAATTAAAAAGCCAAATAAAATTATTAAATAGTTTTTTACCTATTGAGCTCTAATACAAAATTTCAAAAAACAAATCATAAAAACTCTATCACAAATAAAAATAAAAATGGTGTTATCCAACTAAGGCTTTTTAAAATAAAATTAATTTAATAAATGCCTTAAAATACACCATCACAAAAGAAACCATCTAGAAAGATGGCATCAGGAATCCATTAATAACTATTTCTTTTTGAAGTGAATCTTAGCCTTTCCTTTATTAACTGGAAATAAAGTATGGTATTGATTTAAGACCCCATATAATAAACAATTCAAAACAACACTAATTTGATAGTACTATTTCCCTGTTACACAGCCATTAAAAAACCACCCTTAATATACTGGTTTTATTTCTTATCATATAAGGATCTGTAATATTTGGGTTTTAACATTAAAATGTTCCATTAACAATTTTATATATTCAAGGGTGGTGAATCTGTTAACTGGAACTGCTACAAGCAGGTTAGGGAAGTATGCACAAAGACCATCTCTTCACTTGAAGGGTAAAATAAAAAATCCTACCTGGTTAAGATAAAAAAGCCCAAAAAATAATTCATTGTTAATAATATTAAGAACTAACATGCCCATGGGGACCATCTTTACCTTTATGCTATCAAGAGAAAGACTGTTATCTCTAAGCATGCTGATCAGCAGTCTAAGTTTGAAAATATCACCAAATTTCTTTGCTTAATTTTATAAAGAGAGTCCCCTTGTTCATCTTAAAGATTTTGTCAAGGCTCTTGGACCCAAATCCTGATCAACTTATGATAGCAATAAATACTCTTTTATTTAAAATGTTTACTGTGTATATACTTCTGGCAAGTATAATAAACAAGGTAAAGGGGAAAATTAAGAAGAGGATGATACTTTATTTGATATGAATATAAGATAATATATAGTATCATGTAAAGCCATATACTGTCCATGTATGTCATGGGGCTTATCTGAGTAATGTTCATCTTAAGTCATGAGGCTTATTCAAGTTGTGTTCAGCTTATAATCTGGATTGTTTGATCCCTTTAATAGATAGCCAAATGATAGTAGTGCCACCGGATTAATGATTAATTGATGAGCCATTTGGTGACTTATTTGGTGAACTACTAGGGGTGTTAATTCCCCAAGAGGGAGTAATCAAATATGTTGCAGCATCTCCCCCTGGGTTGCTTTAAGGTGGAACCTTGGGAATTTTCTTAAGAGTATCAGGGATACAGGCTTGGTACTGATCTAGTTTGGAGTTGGGAACAGGATTCTGGAATTGTGTTGTGCTGTTCTTACTTTGCACAGGCAGAGACAATTGTGGTGCATGCGCTTTAGTTCATTTCAAGTGCCATTTCCCTTGATGAGGTAGGTATTGTTGGGCTTGACCTCTATGACAAAACCTGGCCCATATAAACCTGGATCTAACTTATGCTGATCATGGTTAACAACTCAGATTTTGTTCCTAACTTGGAATCTTTCCTGTTATGGTGGGATTGCCTCTCTCAATTCTTTTTTGTTCCATGTCCTCCTGGTCTTTTCTAGCACGCCTTAAGTCAGGATCAATGTTGTATGGCACCTCTTTAGGCAGAGGTAATCATGGTCTTGCAGTTGTACTAACAAGGACAGCCTTTTGCCTGTGTTGCGGTTGACTTGTGTTCTGCATACCATGAGTTCTGTTGGTAGCATATCAACCCAGGTTTTTTTGTTAAAAGATAACTTACTGAGGGCTTCTACTAGCAAGCTGTTAGTTGTTCTACTCTTTCATTGCTTGTGGGTGATACAGACTGGCTTTGATGTGCCTTATTCTGTTCTTGGCAAGGTAGATATTGGTGTCAACAGCATTAAGTTTGGTGCCTCTTTCTGTGATCAGGAATTCGGGTTTTCCAAACTTGGCTATGATTTCTTTGCCAATAAATTGTCTCATATCATTTTTTTTGTGTTCTTTAGTGGCTTGCGCCATAAGCCACTTGGTTGCATAGTCAACAGCTGTGATGATGTACTTCTTGCCCTTGTTATTGCCAGGCATTGGTCCCACAATATCTGGTGACCACACCTTGAAGGTCTGTATGATTAACACTGGTAGTACTGACCTGGGTGGTACCTTGGTTCAGGCGTACTTCTCACAGATTTTGCATTGTTCCAGTAATTCCTTGATTTCATCTAGCATGTTGGGTCACCAGTAGTGTGTCTTGAGTTATTTGTGCAAGTTCTTGATAAAGGTGTGGCCCAATTCTCTTTGATACCAGAGAATTGTGTCAACCTTTTGTGATGACAGGACGTAGGGTACGGTGTCACCATTAGGGAGTATTTGGTGTAGTGTGCTATATACATTTTTGAACAGGTGTGTGTTCTTAAGGACCTTCTCTTGGATTTTCATTGGTGTTTTAGGTGAGAGCCCCTCTTGGAGATTCTCCATGATTAAAATGGGTCAATTGGGGTCCCCATCAGTGCATATAACATTTTTATTGTATAGCCTTGATAGAGCAATGCAGTAAGAATTTCCTTTCCTGGATTGTATTCAATATGTATGGGGTACCTTTATATGAGGCTCATCCATTTGACTTGTATTCTTGATAGGTGTTGTTGCATTTTGAAGAATAATAATGACTTGTGATTGGTTAGCACTTTATCCATTTGTGCTCCTGCCAGATAACATTGCCACTTCATGAGCAGTGCAAAATAGCTATCAGTTCCTGTCATGTATTGGATATCTTTTTTTGCTTTCAGATAGCTTCCTTGACTCATATGCTACAGGGAGGAAGTCTTTTTCTACAGGATACGGAGTACATCTCCTAAGGCGTAATCAGATGAATTGGTTTTCAAATTGTATACTCCTTTGCAATTTGGGTATTGGAGGATAAGAGCAGTGACCATACACTCTTTCAGTTGTCAGAAGTGTTGGTCACTTAGTGGTGTCCACACAAACTTAGTTGTTTTTCTGTAATAACTGACAGGGGGCAGTCAGAGCACCCCAGTCAGGGATGAATCTTCTAATGAGGTTACCATTCCTAGAAAGGAACATAGTTTACTCTTATTTCTTGGAGCTGGTTTTCTGGTTATGGCACATATCTTTTCTAGGTCTAATTTGATTCTATCCTTGTTGATAATGTGAACAAGGAATGGAAGTTCAGACAAGAGGAAGTCTTACTTTGACAGTTTGGAAATGTGTTGATATTCTTTGAGGGTGTGGATGACCAGGCAAACATCTTCCCAGTGTTGCTTTAAGGTTGGACTGTAGATGATTATGTTGTCCAGGTAGATGATTGCTTTTTTTCTGATTTGCTCTTTGAAAACCTTATTTATGAAGGTCCCAAAGGTGCTAGGAGCATTTTTCATACCAAAATTGAGGACAACACGTTCAAAAGACCCATACTTGGTTCTAAGTGCGGTCTTTGGTATGTCTTCAGGTTTCACAAAAATTTGCTGATAGCCTTCTGTCAAGTCAATTTTTGTGAATATTTGGGACCCCCCAGGGCGTTAAAAAGGTCATTGATCAGGTTCAGGGGATAGCTGTTCTTAATTGTGACCTTGCTGAGTGCTCTGTAGTCTGCAACTAGGCAGAGTCCTCTGTGTTTCTTTTCTACAAAGAAGACAGCAGCACCAAAAGGCAATTTTGAAGTTTGGATGAGGCCTTTCTCAAGGGCTTTGTCAAGGTAGACTTTTAAAGCATAGTCTTCTTGAGGTGTGAGACAGTAAATAAGGGGTGCCTTTGGTACACTTTCCTTAAGGTCAATTTTGTGTTATAAGCCTCAGTCAGGCGGTAGGCCTGATCAAGTTCCTTGGAAGACAGAGGGGAATTTGCTGACCAACTGTTCTTGGATTTAGTCTTTCTCATGTTAAGTTTCTGTGTTTTTAAAGTGAATAACCTTGTACATGCAGGTGTTTCAATTGATTTTGCTAGTGTCAGTTTCCTCTTCTGTCTCTATGATTTTCACAAATATGTTGTCTCTCATAAGTGTTTTGAGATGAGTTGGGTAGACATGGTGGTGCACCTTGCCTTGTTATATGGCAAGGGTTGCACTATACCAGTTGATATGAGGTTTGGTCTTTCTCATCCAATCTAGATAAAGTATAATCTCATATTTGGGGATTGGTATGATAAGACCACTGAGTGTAGCCTGTACGTCTCTGATTTGGGCACAGAAGGGCTTTGCTTCCTTGGTGACTGGGGTGCTCTTGTTGTCTGTCATGATGACCCTCTTGATACTGCTTCAGCCTGTAGGTAGTTTCATGAGGTCAGCAAATTTCTTGTCAACAAGAGATTGGTCTACTCCAGTGTCAAATAGCGCTGTGCCCTGATATCTGTGAAAGCAGAAAGGATAAGTGAGGAGTTTATTTCCAGTTTTGGCAGAAAACAATGGAGGATTACTGAAGGGAACTTGGATCATGGTTATTGAATCCATGTCTTGATCCCTGTACAAGTCTTGTAAAGTGGGGGGAGGGCGGCCTGCCTAAGCACTCCCCTGAGTTTTCCCCTCCTTGTTAGTGTCTTCACTGCTTGCATGGTTAGCTTGAGCAACGCAAGTTGCGTATGAGGATGAGTGTTATTGCTTTGGTTGTTTTGCTTATTAGGTTAAGGGTCCTTATTTGTTGTGGGGCTCTCTTTTTGTTTGTTTTCTGCATATAGGTTGTAAGACTTTTGAGCTGCGCATTTTCCTTCCAAGAATAAATCTTTGAGATTCCTACAGCAGGTCATGTCAAACTGATGTCTAATGTGTGTGGGGAAGCCATTGTAAAAGTCTAGTTGTGGCCCAGGTTTGATAAAGATAATGGTGTTGAAGCTTGTTCATGTAAGTATTTGTACACTGCAATGTACTCCTCCATTGTTCCTATCATTTTGAACACTCTGAGCTCTGTCATGATCACCATGTCAGAATCCTTCATGACAAAATTTTTGAGAGACACGTCCTTGAACATATCCCAATTTATTTTGATCAGGGTGTTGTTTGAGCCATTCACTTGCAAAACGTGAGTCAGTTCCTGTGACACAAAGGGCAATTTTGCTGGCCCAGAGTCTGCAGTAGTAGCCCACTTGTGTAATTTACTTTGTGTGCTGTTAATCCAGAGGTTGGTGTTTTCTCAGCTTAATCCTGTAAATGTCCTAATTTCTGCTGAGTATAGGCGTTGAAAGACAATGCTGGGCATCTTGGTTGTCTGCAGGCTTGCAGAAGTTAGAGGCAGGTTCAGGAGTTTATGGGTGTTGAGGAGGTTATAATGTTTGGTGGGGACAAGGATATTTTTGAAGATGACAAAGACTTCAGGGACGTCCTGTCCTTCTTCATAATCTCTCTAACCTGCAGGGAGGGCCATTTGATGTATCTTTTTCTTTGAAGGAATTTTTCCTTAAAGTTGTGTAGGTGTGGATAACCTACCTGTGCTACCACTGTTGTGTATATACTTATGGGAAGTATAATAAATAAGGTAAAGGGGAAAATTAAGAAGAGAATAATAATTTATTTGATATCAATATAGAATAATATATAGTATCATGGAAAGCCACATACTGTCTATGTACATTGGGAAGTCATGAGGCTTATCCAAGTAATGTTCCTCTTAAGTCACAAGGCTTATTCAAGTTGTATTCTGCTTAGGATCTGGATTATTTGATCCCTGTAATAGATGGCCAAATGATAGTAGTGCCGCCAGCTTAATGATTAGTTGGTGAGCCATTTGGTGAACTACTCAGGGCGTTAATTCCCCAAGAGGGAGTAATAAAAAATGTTGAAACATGTTCAAATTTAAATTTAGCTTAATTATGCAAATATTGATGTTTTTAAAGTCAAAAGTTGAAATATGAAAAGTCACCATTTTTGGTGTGCTGTCTTTAGAGCTTTGTGCACTATAGTTGGTACATCTTAAAATCATCTTTTTTATTGTGGATTTGGAATTATTGGGTAATTATAAGTCTGCATGTGTGATTTTTAATTTAGCTTTAGTATTCATAGATATATTTTAATATAGGACTAAGTTTCAATATAAGAAGTTAAATTTTTTGATATAATGTCTTTGGAGCTTTGTGCATTATAGTTGACACTAACTGAATTATCTTTTATTGCGTAATTATAAACTTTGAGTGATTTTTGAGTCTAGACATGTGTTTTTTCATTTTTCAGATTTTGATTTGTGTTTAAAGTTATTAGGCGCAGTTTAGCCAGAAAAATGTGATAGGGTTTCTAGATGGGGTGCTTCTAGATGGGTTTTTGGACACATTTTCTAGATGGTATTTTTCTAGATGGTGTATTCCACCAAATATTCTGTTAAATGATTAACTGATATATCAATAAATTCAGTTTCAATCTGGTTTTTGACCCAGGTTTGAATCCATGTTATGAATTCCATTAACTAAATATTTAAATCCACTAAAATCTGTTAAACATTAGTATCTTTAAACTGACTCAATGGCTTCATCCAACAGGATAGGCAATGCATCAGAATTATTAACAACTCTGCATGAGATAAATGATCAGTTGAGGTTATTCTAAATAAAGTTTTGGAAAAAATCATCCATATAGATGGTTCTGAAATACCCATTTATAGGATTTTTATATCATAATTAGTCATTCTTGATTTTTGAAGGACCATTTTAGAATCAATAAATTAATTTTCAACTATTTTACTTAGATTTTACACCAAACTTAGATGCTCAGAACAATTTTTATACGGTTTATATTTCAGATTATGTGACTTAGTTTATAGCTGGGTAGCATGCTTACATACACCTTGCTTCACAAAAAACTGAGTTATTTTGTTTGTGTGTTGTATTGACCTTGTGCTTCACATTTGGTTTGAGGTTTGACCAACTGTAACTGATTGTACTTTATCACTAATTTACACCGTAACCATATTTACATTAAGGACAATTGAATCCCTTTTGTTAATGCTTCCATGAATTTTATACTGTATACTGATTCTTTTCTCTTGTATTTTGAATTGTCTATTGCTTTGTTGAGTCATTTCACACATTGAAATCCAAAATCCCTGTTGAAAGAGTGTATATTTTAAGTAGATTCTTGGACTTTATTTTCAAGTTTGAGTTCATTTCACCTACATATGACACTATTTTGCTTATCGCCATAGCTTTGAAAACTGCTGCACCAATTATTTAAATTTTGTTGTATTTTAGGCTAAATTACTTTTAATTTGTTTAATTAAATTTCTTATTTAAGAAGGCCTTCTTAAAAGTTAATTCAATCCCTATTTCTTTAAAATAAAATTGCATATTCCAAGTATAAATATAAAATAGAAATGTAAATTAGTGGAGTATTAGTATTAAGTTTAGTAAAAATAAAATAATAATTTTAAAAACATGAATATTTAAATTTTAGACTTTATTAAATATAGAGCTGATCTTTAGCTTTAAAGGAAATTACTGTACATTAAGATTGTCTTAGTATTAACAGAGTTATGGTTTTAGGTTTTCTGACATACTAGGAGTGAATTTAGATGAATTAAATTGAGTCTATGCCTTTGATTATGATGTAAGCTTGATTTTAGCATTTCCCTCTATATCTCAGCATCTAGAGCATCTATACCTAACATGTTTGATATAATTTTGATTGGAATAATATGAAAGATTCATATATATACTATATATTATATGGAAATACTTTTAATGAGCCTTAATATTATTGCCAGTTTACTTCACTGACATACTTTTAGGAGGATGCAATAGTAAGAAAGGTTAACTCTGGAACAATCTGCAGCCACTTGGATCAGCTGGTACATATGAATGAACTATTTTATTATTGGGATTCAAAACAAACAAATTGAAATCTGTAAGCCAAAATTGTGACCAGACAACAGTCACTTTTAGTATTTAGCCAAATAAATACTCTGAGATATATAAAGTTGTTCTGTTTTTGCTGTTTATTTTATGTAGATAGGTTTGAATGAAATTCTTCAGATTTTGATTCCTGGAAACTTGGTATCTATATTTAATAAAAGAACAGAATGAATTTCGTTAGGTAGGCTGTACTAACTGACAAAACTAAGGCAAGATTGGCCAAATCAATCTTGGAGACTGGCTGTCTCACGCCAATTAATTAACTGGAGGTTAATTAAGTTAATTGATAGGTTCAATTAACAGAAGGAAAACGTCTAAATACATACAAGAATGACTGGGTATTTAGAATTGATCAGATGATTCCCAGTTGGAACACCAATAGCTGGGATATGGAATATGCAATTGCACAGAGTGTTAGTGCCAGAAGCTTGAAATGCTTCAAGCTGCAGCAGGACATTCCACTGTAGGGAATTGGGTGATTCTGGAATGATCTAGGTAACTTCTCATAATTTGATAAGTGGGAAGATCTTTTAGGTAAAGGTCTGGATTTGGAATACATAGATTTCATCGGGTTTTGGCACTGGGAGCTGAGGAAGCTCCATGCCAAATTGATACATTGAGATGAATGGTTTCAGGTGACTCCTTCTCATTGTAGGTTAATTCTCATAGGCTGAGAATTACTAGGGATTTTTTAGGTAAAGATATAGGTTTAGATAACTCAAATATCATAGATCACATGGAATGAATCATAGGTTGATTCAGAAACTGGAGGGGTTTTCAGCCAAATACGCCCTGAATGGTATATAAGTAAAAAGAGCTAAATTTTAATAAATATATATTGTCAATATTGAAGCTTTCCCCTCAATCACTTTTTAATTACTATGTCTTCTTTGTTATCTTTTTAAAGGGAAGAATTTGGAGTACTTTGCGTAGAAACAGCAGCAGACAGAAAAGAAGTTCCTACAAGTTCTCTCAAGGAAGCTTGGGCAAGTCTGGAGGTTGCCAAGACTGTGCCTGAGGAGGCTTTGGTGGAAGTCAAAGCTGAATTTGAAGAATTTTATTCCAATTATTTTTCAAAAGAAGGGACTTCTGCTCAAGGAAATTGAATCTATGAGTGGGATTCTTGGAACCTTTTAGTAGGGTTTGACAAATTTTTACACCAAATCAAAGCAATTGTTGTAACTGTGCTGTTTTAGCAGAGTTACAAGGGAAAAATATTTAGAAACTAGATAATAATCTTTATTGAGAGATAGTGATTATATAGGCAATGTGAATCAAGGATAACAGGAACATGATTGTGTTGATCACACAGTTGGGTGGTGAAGGGGGTGGCTTGATCCTGGTAATGAGTCAAGAGCCTAAAACAAGGTATCCACCATAAGGGATCCTCATTTGTTCATGTTGTTGGATTTGGCAATTCAAGTTGAATTCCTAGTCTGGCTTCAAGTGGCTGGGTAATTGGATTGTGGGTCACAAACCTACTTGCTTGGAACCTTGCTGGCAGATTGAGCCTGCTGTTTTGACACAATGGCCAATCATGAAATTGAGGCGTTAAGAGCAAGAGAGGAAAAGAGTGTTGAGATCATGGCTTGTTGGAAGGATGAAAACAAAGTGTTGTCCCTTAAAATTGCCTCCCTGGAGACAAAGCTCCTTAAAGCTTTGTCACAGGAAGGTACTGGTAATAAGAGTCAAGGGCATGATAATAGTAAGTTGGACTGGATGAACCTGGATCTGTCACAAAAATCTTACTTAAAATAATGTTTATATGTCTGATTTGAATCAGATCCCTTTAAGTTGACCAAGATCTCTTTTCAGCAAATTCAATACTCAGCAAAGAGTTTAACCATTCAATCCTAAAAAGTGCATGAAACAATATGGTGCTCCCTTTCAAATTTTAATCCATACATTCTGGAGTTAGATAAGCTATGCAGATAAGCCATTTTGTAATGGTTTCAAGGGCTGAACTGCTATTAAAAGACCAAGTAATATAATTTTATTAAAGTTTATAGTGGCTTATATTTTCATTTTGACATAATTTAGACTACACTCCACTGGATTCAAATTCATGCTTTCAAAGATTTATGTAAAGAATTGAATATAAGGAAGAGCGGGATCAAGCTTTTGTCTTAACCATCAACTTTAAATAATTTAGAAATTTAATTCAATCTCTTACAGCTTGAGTGCACTCAAACTAAAATTAAAGACTGCTTCACTTTTATATATTAATATATATATAAATGAGTCTGTCTGGATGTAATGTCACCTCTTGTGGGCTCAAGCTGTAAGGGATTTGACTGAATTGATTTTCTGTAAATTTAATTTTAAAAGTTGATGATCAAGCCAAAAGCTCAATTTGGCTCATCCTTACATTCAATCCCTTACATTCATCTTTGAATGTACTCAGGTAAAATTCAGTGGAGTGTGGTCTAAATTATAAAAGTAACAATATAAGCTACTCAAAATTTATTAAATTTCTATTTTATTACTTGATTTTCAAATTGTGATTCAAAAATCAAAGAGTGGCTTATCTGTGTAGCTTATCTAACTTTAGAATGTTTGGATTAAAATTGGAAGCAACACAATCAATTGTTTACAGTAATTTTATATGATTGGATGTTAAAACTCTGCTGAGGATTGAATTGACTGACAAAGAGAGCTTGATCAGTTTTAAATATAAAATTAAAAAAATACATAAATTTTAGTTTAAGTACAGGATTGTTGTGTCCTGAGGCGCGGCATGGACACACAACAGGAAATCCTAATCTTAGGATTAGATTTGTACTAAGTCTTAGTTAGTTGGCAGGGAAGGTGGCATGATTAACTTGTGGCCCTGAATAATAAGTCTCTACTAGTTGTGGCTAGAGAGAGGCGCCAAACTACTTGGAGACACAAAGACAAAAATGTGAATAGAACTTAATTTTTATTGGTGAAAGTGAAATGGAATATATACTGTGTAGCTTTACCACAAAACAGTACATGGATGGTAGGATCACTTGTCACCAGTATTAGTGGGGCAAGCAAGCTGCAGGAATCAGGAAACCAAATAGTTGAATTTCCCATTTAGGAAACAGACTCATTTTGAGGGTCAAATGCAAAAGCAAAGGATTTGTCCTCAAAATAACCCAACAAAGGCAAAATTAAAAGAGCGTGAATATTAGCATTCACAACAAGAATGGTTGGCTTGGATATTTCAAATATATCTATTACAAAGTTGAATAATAGAATATTCCACACGGATGAATCAGCTGATCCAAGTGGCTGCAGATTGTTTCAGAGTAAACCTTGCTTGCCACAGCTTCATCCTAAAAGAACATCAGTAGGGTAAACTGGCTATGATAAAATTATGTTTCAATATGATGATTTTCATGAAATTTAGAGGATGTAGATCAATTTTTTAGACAATTCCGATCAAAATGGTACCAAACATGATATCTCTAGCTGCTCTAGATGCTGAGATATATAGTTAAGTGCTGGAATTGGTTTCTTGTCATAATCAAAGGCTCAGACTCAATTTTCTATTATCTAAATTTACTTTTAATACACACTAAAAAACTAAAAACAACATATCTCTGCAAATACAAAGCCAATCTTAATATCTAATAGCTTATTTTAAAGCTACAGATCAGCTCTTTATTTTAATGAATGTTATAAAATCAATTATTAAATTTTTTAATCATTATTTTATCTTTACTAAACATTTTAATAAAACTCCACTTATTTAGATTTATTTTTTGCTTGTATCTGAATATGTAATTTTAATTTTAAATAAATATAATTGAAATTAATTTTAAGGAAGAATTTTAAATAGAAATTTAATGAAGCATGATAAGTAATTCCAGCATAAAGTACAATGAAATATATTTAATTGATTTTTTAAATTCAAATTTATATCTGTCCTTGGACGGGGCAACCGCCTTGTATTAATTAACTACCAAGGAGTTGACTACCCTTGAGTCAACTTCACTACCACTGCCTACTAAGTAAGGCTTATGATGATTGGTCGAGATAAAAGGGGTTATGAATGAAATGATCCAAATGTGATATGAGAATTGTGTAGGTAATTTTAAATTGTTAAATGCCAAAAATGGTTTGAAGCGAATATCATAAATATGGGAAGTGTCTCATCCATTGCATAAACCAAAATGTACATCGCTACATGGATTAAAAATCGATTAGTTTAAATTTTATTCTAGGGTAGTAGAAAGAAATAGCTTTATCAGGGCTTCATGATTTCATTTGCATTGATCAGAGCCAACAAAAATAGGAAGCTCTTATGCTCAGGGATTCTTTGTGAAGACAAGTCTCATGTTAATTCCGAAGATGAGTCAAATATTAGATTTTCTCGGGAAAGTTCATCCTGCAGGTTCATTATGCCAGTGTCAGCAATTGTCCTAAACGAGAGGATCCAAGAAGCACGCATGCATGTCTTCTTTGACAAGTTTGATAGCTCCAACCTAAGTGAGCTATCAGGCTTCAATTCCTTTGGCTGGACCATCCCTGGAAGGTACTCCAAAGCAGATCAATTGTCAGATTGGGTCAATACAATACCACAAGGTACTTATCCTGTGCCCAAGCACAAATGGTTTAGTGTTGTTAAATCTGTTTGTGAAAATTACATCGAGACATGGTATCGTCCCAAAGTGAGCTCCTTCTACTTGGGGGAGCTTACCAAACTGTCCAGTAAAAAAACTTGCTGTACAGGAAATTGCTCATTTTCATTGGAAACTTGGAATATGTCTATAAAATTGGAGATTCTTTCGCCATACGAGGATGACACCTTGAGTCCTCAATCCCACTGCCACCCAAACCCTGGAAAGTTTACAAATATCTTGAATCCAAGATTGAGCTCCAAGGCAACCTGCAAGAAGACAGAACTGGAATCTTTTGGTTCAAGCCACTACTCTGGGAAATCTCGTATTCTGGCAACAGAATAATGATCACTCCAAATACCACCATTTCTAAACACTTCATTGCAACCTATACTTACCCTGTGTCCCTAAATCAGGGTATTGAGGGGCTATATGGGTTTCATGTCTCTTCTAATGATATAGATGCTCCCATCCAGCCCTACACTTTGTCCCTCAAGTACATCTAATAGCTAATTTTAAAATTATGTAGTAATTTTATTGAATTGTCAAGGAGCTGGATGTACAAGTATTCTTGCTCTTGTCAACACAAGTAACATCCAGTCATATCCTGGTTTGGTGCCAATCCTATGCTTGGTTTGAAATTTCTGAAATGGAAACAAGCCAGTATCCCTTGACTCATGTTGTGAATGCCAATATTCACGCTCTTTCAATTTTGCCTTTGCTGGGTTATTTTGAGGACAAATCCCTTGCTTTCACTTTTGCTCCTCAAAATGGGTCTATTTCTGAAGTTGGAAATTCATCAGTTCATCTTCCTGATTCTGCGCAACTCACCTGCCCCACTTGTGCTTGTGGCAAGTGAACCTACCATCCTAGTATTGCTTTGTGGTAACCACAAACAATATATAATTCTTTTTCATGTCACAAATAAAATTAAGTTCTATTCACCTTTCTGTCTTTGTTTTTTCAAGTACTTTGGCGCCTCTTCCTAGCCACACCTAGTAGAGATTTATTATTCAAGGCCACAAGGTAATTGCATCACTTTCCCTGCCAACCAACCAAGACTTAGTACAAATCCAATCCTAATGTTAGGATTTCCTGTTCTGTGTCTGTGCCATGCCTCAGAACACAACTTGTCTAAATATCCAGCTATCCAAGCCCAACTCACACATGACCTCCAACATATTTGATCTAACTTAAGTCCCTTCCAAAGTGCACACAGTATATAATCCTAAAATATAATCCAATAAATTGCTCTTCTTCTTTAAACCTATCTTCTAAGCTTCCCCAGAAGTTGCTCCTCATCACTGATAGCAGCTACATTTTTTCTTGACCACACCTATTAAAGAGAAAATGACTGAACAGAACCCACCCACATTTGCCCACATACTAAACCAGGCTATAATCCAAGACACCCGGAAGATGTACTTCTGCGCCCAAAAAAATTAATGAAGATATATCAAGAGGATGCACTGTATTTAAAAGGACTGGTCATGCCCAAAGTATGCACAAAGATAATTCAGTACAGTCACTCTCTACAACCACAAACAAACACACAACCACCTATCACAGGCAAAATCACCAACACCAAGTACATTTTTGTTGACAAATTCTTTGGCAAGTCAAAGAAAACATTATAAACTGGCTGGACCACTCAGCCACAAAACTTTGTGCCAGCCGCATCCCCCATAAAAAATGAGTTCAGGAAGCCAGCAAACCCATGCACAAGGCTGCAGCTAACTGGTTTGCTACTTGGGTTGGCTCAATAACTAATAACTAGCTTGATAACTGGGAAGAGTTCAAGGCTGACATCACTCACAACTTCTGAGTCAAAGAATCTCTCTAAGATGTTGCAATACAGCTCAGCAATCTTCCATGAAAGATTGCTATCACAGCCTATGCCAATGGATTTGAAATGATACATTGCAAGATCTAAAAACCATTAAAAGCTGACAACGTGCACACAAGAGCCTCATTAATAGCCAGAATGAAACTCTTTCTTGCTGTGATGGAAATCACTGGATAGTATGAAGCCATTTCTAAGTGATGGGGAATTACCACTCTAATCCACATAGAATTGATGATTAACCACCAATGTGGCTTCAGTTTTATTATGTGAAATTTCCAATTGTAACTCCAGGATTAAGTAGAACAATTAGTCCTAACCAAAGTAGTCCAAGATAAATGACCTGGGAAAGCATCAATGCATCTTCAGCGTAAAATTCTGGGCATTGGGAAGTATCACAATTTTCAGTTTCAAGAATGGGGGTATGAGCTGCAAAATTGGCTGGCATGAAATTGAGATTGGGAGGCACCAACAACAAAGTTCCAGCTGCAGGGCCCCATCTTCCAGAAATGATTTGGTTCAGAATCAGATTTTACAGAATATACTGCAACAACCTGATCACAGGATGCATTTTTTTTAAAATCAAAATTAGAACTTGTGATAAATGATTTTTATTGAGTAAATTTAGGAGGACTCAACTCTTAGAGTTGAAACAGGGAAAATTATTTGATATATATAAAAAAGCAACTAAGCAATACTACCTGAATCTTGACCTCCTATTCCTTCCACATTATTCAGCAACTATCTGGTCCAGGTTGCAAAGAACCCTTGAATGACCAGTTTCTGATGGCCCTGCTGGTCAACAAGCTCATATTGGGTGACCCTCAAATTACGTCAATTTATCAACATCAGTTTGAAAGGGGGAGCTGGCTTCAGCTGGCAGACTGGAGCAGCCGTGACCCATTTTTGATTGACTGTTTGGTTTAAATCTGTTAACTCAGTCAATTTTGATACAGGTTTCCCGGCTTTCTGAGCCTTCTTACTTGGAAGGACAATACCTGGCATTATGGAACCTACCGTGACAGTTGCTGCCCTCATCTGTCCAGAGTGTTAGGTATCCAACTTTGGGCAGCTGGCCTGTTTTTTTTCTGGGAACACAAAGACTGAAGGTTTAGCGGGCAGGGCCCACCACAAGATTGAAGCTAACTTTATAAGGTAGAAATAGACTTCCCCACCCAGGACCATGGGCCAGCAGCTGGGATTATTGTGTCAATCACCCCAGTGAGGGTAATATTTGCAATCTCAAGCAACTTGCTTGTGTGGTAGTTGATAGGTCAGGAGAGGAAGCAGGCATTGGCTTGGGGGTCATAGGAGGTTCCATGTCAAGGTGGTAGGTGGGCAAGAAGTTAAACTTGCCTTTAAACAGATTGGGTTCTGATAGGATCCAGGGACCTTGACGATTGTATTTAGTTGCAGATTTTATATGGGCCAAGGGATATAGTTTGAGAATCTTTTCTGGGGTATAGTCCTTATACTCAGGCTTTAATGGATACTCTGTGAAATGAATAGGGCCAAATGGAACACCCAGAGGACAGAAATCTGCAAGCAGAAGGGCAGGAGGGCCAGATGATCTGGTGCTGAATTGATAGAAGGCAAATACAAAATATGGCAATAGCTGTGGAAGCCAGTATGACATAACCTTTATTTAAAAATGGCAATAAGGTTAGAGCAGGGGGTCTATAGGTTTATATAGCATCCCGCCTCCAAAATTAGTATTTTCCAAGGGGGCTTCATCAAATATTGGGAAATGTGGGGCCAGGTGGCCAGGACGCCTGAGTATAGAAGCGGCAAAATGTTGCCTTGGCTGTGTGTTCTCTCATTGGTCAGAATCCCCAAATTGGTTACCTGATTCTCTAGTTTCTGGGTTGTGGTCATGGGATTGGACCTGAAGCCTGTATTTTCCTCTGGTAACTGAACTTGATTGGTTACCTGTAAGGACTTCAAGTTCATGAAATTCACAGTGGGACTTTCCTTGCCTCCATTAGGAAATTCAGGAAGTTCTTCTTTTGGCGCCACTACTCTCAAGCCTATGCTGGTATTCTGAATTCAGGACTTAGCTGGGGCTTTAGCTTGCGGGAGCTCAATCTCAGGAAAATGCGGTCAGGTGGTCCTTTGGTCCGCTGGGCTGGCTGCCTGCAAGCAGTCATGATCAAGGTTTAGATTTTGTTCACAGACCTGGTTTTTTAAAAGTGGAAAATTTTCAATCCTTACACAGAGGCCAACACCTCAATGTCTGCACTCATTGCAGAAGCCAAACACACAGAAAAATGCGCAAATATGGAATATGCAGTGCGCAACTCCTCCTCCTCCAATGGCAACAATAGAGATACCTCTAATTGAAACAAACGCCAAAACACCAACCACACCAGTAACAACAACAACTCCAATCAAAACAATAGTAATCATAGCCACACTGCAAATTGCTCCCTCCCCAAGAAGGAAGATACTACCAAAGTAAACAATGCTGAAACAGCAACTGGCTATGAATCTGACCCCACATTCTCTGACCTTGAAGGTCTCAAAACAGAGGAGCAGGAAAAAAAGGAGGGGTAGCAGGCTATAGCGCCCCTGTCTCCCCCCAAAACAACAAGAAAAAGTACCAAGGCACAAACTTTGCTGCTTGCATCCCACGTGTCCTTCAAACTTCTATCTTTAGAACTTAAAAATTAAAGATTGTTCACAACTTCTTGTCTACCCATGCACTTATAAATCACATACACACAAAATTTTATTTGACTCTGGTGCGCAACACACCATGGTAAGCATACTATTTGTAACCAAGTACAAAATACCAGTTGTCAAATCCTACTTCAAATATGCCAGAATGGCAGACAAATCAAAAGTTCTAATTGAAGGTGAAATAACTCCCTTCATAATTGACCCAAAATGCATACAAATGTCTATTATAGACTTTTTATAAACAAAATAAACTACAACATTGTAGCAGGCATGGACTTATTCACCAAAGTGAACCCCAGAGTATTTTGAAAAACAAAGACCATGACCATCAAACGCAATGGAGTCAATTTCAACATCCTCAAAGAACCTAATAATCTCATCCTAAGAGACACAGTATTTGTACAAGTCATAAATCAGGACAACTCAGAACATCTAACCAAAGATAGTACCCTCCATATAATGAGTTATACCAAATTCAATAACATACAAACAACCAAAATCAATGCCCAGATTTTGCAGCACTCCTAAAAAAATACACCCACATATTTAAGGAAGAGCTAACAGAACTACCCCCAAATAGGAGGTCAAACATGACATTGATTTATGCAAAGCCATGCCCGAACCTGCACCCCTCACAGACTCTCCCCCATGGAGACACAAACCCTCAAAAGTCACATTGAGGATAACCTAGCCAAAGGATTCATTCACCTGTCTGAATCCCTGTGGGGGCAGCGGTATTCTTTGTAAAGAAAAAGGAAGGATCTCTTCACCTAGTTAATGACTACAGAGCACTAAATGCAAGTACAGTAACAAAAATAAATATCCCCTTCCACTTATAGAGGATCTCTTTGTAAAGCTCTAAAGAGCCAAATTTTTCTCCAAAATTGACCTCACCTCAGGTTATAACCAAGTAGAAGTAAAAGAAAAGAACATATCAAAAACTGCATTAAAAACGCAATTTGGATCCTTTAAGTGTAGAGTAATAAGATTTGGGAAGACCAACGCTCTTGCAATGTTTATCATTATGATGAAGCAAGCACTAAACAGTCTTTCAAATCATTATACTACCTTTACAATATTATCATATTCTAAAAAACCAAAGAGGAACACCTCACTCATGTCCAAAAGACACTTGATTGACTTGCAAAGCCTAGCAAGTGCCATTTTATGGAAAAGGAACTCTTGTTATTGGGCCACATTGTCTCTGATAATGGCATCAAAGCAGACCCAGATAAAATTAAAGCCATAAACAACATGCAACGTCCCACCTCTGTCAAAAAAGTTAGATGCTTTCTCAGTATGGTAGCTTACCTAAGGAAATACATCAAAGACTGCAGAAAACTAAACAAGGGTAATACTAAAAAGAAATTCATTTGGACACCTGAATGTGATAATAATTTCCAGCTACTAAAGCAAGCTCTGATTGAAGCGCCAATCTTTCAATACCCAAATAACAACAGGTGCTATGAACTTGAGTCAGATGCCAGCAACACTGCCATTGACGCAATACTGCACATCTGCCAGCCAGGGCAGCAAGACTTCCTGCAAGCATGTTACAAAAGCAGAAAACCAACTAATAATGAGTAGAGATACCCAATATACAATAAGGCATTGAAGCAATATACCATACATGCAAGAAATGGATATGTTATCTGGAAGGACATTTGAACGTCCAAGTACTAACTGATCATAAATCCTTGATGTATTTTAAAACTCAGAACGCACTCACATGGCAACAAGCCAGATGGATATCCCTGCTAGAGCAGCTCAATTTGGACATCCAATACAAAAGGGGGGCAGAGCTAGTCCTAGCTGATGCTCTCTATAGGCTATGCCAACCTAGAGAAGATCACCCTGACCACCTGGATCCAGATTGGCCCAAACTATACAACACTGAGTATAAAACCAAAGGCAAAGATCCCTCAATCTACCAGTTAACTCATGACACACTATTAAAAAATGAGAAACACTTCCATGTGTCAAATAGCACTGTTTACCAAATTATTAAAGACAAACACATCCCCTACATCCCCCTTACAAAAGGGTTGATACTACCCTCAGACATCACCACCTACTGGGGCACACAAAAGCCAATAACTTATACCTCACACTAAAGGAAATAATATGGTGGCCTAACCTAAAACAAGACATCATTGTGGTCCTAAAGAAGTGCATAGTATGCAAGAAATACTCAAGCACTAAAGCACTACAACCTACAGTTGACCCAAAACATGACCCATAACCATTTAAGGTTTGAGGCCTGGTTGTAGTAGGCTCTTTTCCAGAAGCCAAAGCAGTAAAACACTTCTTAATTGTGGCCATTTACTTTGCAACACACTAGCCAATCTGCTGGGCAACTAAAGATCAAAAAGCAGAAATAATTAAACCGCTTTATCAATAAGGTAATCATAGCTGACTATGAAACTTCATACTACATCATCACTGATGGAGCCAAATAACTATCAAAACATGTATTGGATAACAACCTAAAAACACAGAAAAATAAACACTCCACACCCAAACCCTACAGGCCACAGGCCAACAGTAGAGTTGAATGTCTAAACAGAAGCCTCATCAGAGCCCTGGAGAAAATAATGGATGGCAAAGCTAGAGACACATGACCACTGTGGGTTTCCTGTTCACCAGTCCCCAATGTGTGTCCTGGGTCATAGCCAGGGACCAGCTTAGAGTATTTATCATTCCCTAGCAATGGTGGGTGGTTTTCTAGAGTCTTATACTTAGTCTTCATGACTGCAAACTACTTTGGTACTTTTCCAATTACTAGGCAGACATCCCCACCATGCACCTGTACTTCAGCAGATGATAACCCCTCTGTGGGCCTGTACCAGTCCTTTAACAACCTAATAAACTCATTTCCTATAAACTCCCTTCCTCTATCTGTCATCTCAAGGTGTCTAATTATCTCTTCCACTCCTCCTGGGAGGTCTTACATGTGCAAAACCTTCTACAACTTTGACAATAGGTATCTTCTTACCCTTTTCCAGGGTAAAAGATATTGAGCAATTAATTCATGGGGCTTATCTGTACTACTTAGAACTTTGGACATGGGCCATGTGACGGTCCACATGTTTGGTGATTTGCAGGCAGGGCTTATGTTGGCCAAGTGGAAGTTTAGTGACTTTTGTTGAAGAAGTAGCTGTAGGCTGGTCTGAGCTGTTAGAGACTGAAATGAGCTGGCTGAAGGACCATAAGATGATGATGAAGGACTGGTGGTCCGGAGAAATGAGCCAAGATTTTGCCAAATTGATTTGCCAAAGTGAGAAAATAAGGAATATTTTACCTTGGTTTAGTAGTAAAATCAAGAAGGAATGCGGATAGAAGTGTGGGTAAGATATTTATTTATTAAGTTCCTAGGATAGGTGAAGGTATGTTGCTATGAGAGCTGGATACAAATTTGTTTTGCTGGGATGTTTTCCTTGGATTTTACAATATTTGTAAATATATGGGGGAAACGTTAAAAGGTTTGAAAAGAACAACGTAAATATTAGTCTACTATTTAAATTGGTTCAGGTTGAATTCAGGAAAGACTGGTGCTGTAATAATGGACTGGATAACGCTTTGGTGCACAAAGAGTTGTCGCTTTGAGTGGTTTGAGCTGTGAAAATTATTTTCCTAGTTGGATCCCGGTGAACTTCAGAAACGGTCTATTTCTGCGCTCTTCATTCATTGGTTGAGTTCTGGCAGGTTTCCTGATGAAAATGATTGGTTGAAAGCCAAAAGCTTAAAGTATAAGCAATGAAATAGTGAATTAATACTTTAAGCTTTTGAGAAAGTAAGTATGTAAGCTTAAGTATTTATAAGAAAAAGTGAGCAGCAATGGTTTAAGCTTCTGAATAAAGCCAGTTTGAAGGCAGAACCAATGGTAAAAGGACACTATAAGAAGGTGGCTGGCCGGAAAGTTACAGGGTCTTTCTGGGTCTTTTTGGAGGTCTTTCCTGGGCCTTTTGAGTTTCTGCAGAGGTTTTTGGAAGCCTTTGATCACCAGCAGGAGCTTGGTTAGACTTATACAAGTGGAATAAAAATTTCACTGGAGCTATAAAGAGAGCTGAATCCCATGATAACAGAGCAGGAGCCCAAGAATAAGAAGCTGGATCCTAAGCGCGGTGCCAGAGTCCAAGTTTTAGGTGCCAAGTCCAAGTTTAAGGTGCAGGGGTCCAATTCTAAGGAGAAGAATTCCAAGACTAAGGTGCAGGAGTACAAGGCCAAGTACAAGGAGTTCAAGATATTGTTGGAGGACTCCAAGTATTGGCAAATCCATTTTGTTTCCTTGATCTCCCGGGCCATATACCAGAAGGTTTCTAAGGAGATCTTCCTTCTGAGAGTGAATCAAAGCCTATTTTAACCCCTATAGATATTTCTGAGATACATTCCCTTACTAGAGAATGACAATCCCTTATAGCCAGTCCCTGGCTATGATCCAGGACACACTTTGGGGACTGGTGAACAGGAACCCCACAGGTAAAAATAGGCTTTTATTCACTTTCATAAGGAAGATACCCTTAGAAACCTTCTGGTATATATCCTGGGGGTCTGGGAAAGAATAGGAGTTTGCCAAAACCTTGGAGTCCTCCAACAATATCTTGAACTCCTTGTACTTGGTCTTGGGCTCCTTCTCTTTGGTCTTGGGCTCCTGCACTTTTCTCCAGCTCAACTCTTTATCTTTAGCTCTAGCTCATTTTTTCTTGGGCTTCTGCACCTGTATCTTGGGCTTAAGTTCTCTTTGTAGTCCTTGTGGCCTTTGTAATCCACTTGTATCAGTCCCTGAAAAGCTTCAGATAGCTCTCCCTTTTATAGCTCCTTATTTAAGCCCTTGTTTCCTCTCAGAACTCTTGGTTTTCCAAAGCTTAAACTATCTAGTTTCTTCTGATTTACAATATATTAAACTTCTTAACTTACTTTAGCCAATGAAACCCCTGACTTTTCTACTTCATTCCCTCATTTTTTAGGCTTAAACTCTTCAGTTAAAGCCTTCAAAACAGTGATCAAACAGGCTTTGACCTGCAGCCAATCAGACGCCCAGATTCAATGGTTTTGCCAAACTGTTCACCTAAATTACTCTCTCCTGACTATGGTTTGAACCCGGCGCTGTCTTGCTCTGGATAAATAACTGCTCTGCGTTTTGAACGGTTTCACCGTAATTCCTATCACATTTCTCCAGCAAAACTTGAGCGCTTTTGCCTGTTTTACTTAAGGGATTTTCAAACCCTCAATTCTTCAATGTTTTGCCAAGTTTCTCAGCATTTTCTTCAACATTTTAACACTTTAAACTCACCTATTGCTTGCTTCTTGCCTTTCCTAATCATTTTGGCAAAATTTTAGCCCTTGTCCCAACAGTTTATCCTTTTTTTCTGGCCTCTCTGTCTTCCATTCCACTCAATTACTTCTTAATAAATTCACAGTTAAAACATTGTAAATTATTTATCTATCTCTTTCTTTTCCTATATGATAATTAACTGAATTTTTTTATCATATCTTTTTTGACAGAAATAATTAATTCTTTTACTGCTTCTTTCTTATTATAATTTTTCCTTCCAAAAGTCCAAAACAAGCACCCTAGCTTCTGTATCCACTTCTGGTAGTCCTTCTCAGCCAGCTTTCAGTTCTTCAGCTAGTCTTGCACCATGACCTTCAAGTCCTTCAGCTAGTCCTTCACCATGATCTTTTAGGACTTTAGCTAGTCCTTCATCATGATCTTCTAGCCTTTCAGTTAGTTTTTCCTCATCTATCAATCAGCTCTTTCTAGTCCATCAACTTATCCATCTGTTAGTCCTCCCAGTTCTCACTCTGAACCACCTAGGTTCCATTTGCATCATGAACCATCTTGGCTCCAGTCCTCACTATGAACCATCTTGGTTTCATTCCTCACTATGATCCTACAACCCCTCAACTAGTCTTCAATGTGATCTTTTCCTATGAACTGCTTTGGTTCCATTTTCAGTCCCTGTTACTAATAATAAGACTCAGGAAATAAGTCTACAATGCTACTGGTGTTTGACTGGGCCCCTGCAAGTGATTTCCACTTGGGCCATTCAACCACAGACAATTCTCATGTCTGTGCAGTTGTCTTTACTAACTCAGGTGGTTAATTATGAGCTTTCAGGTGAAAGTAACCAACTTTACTTTCCAGAGGCCTGATCATACCAGGTTCTAAAATTGCTTCCCCAAGCAGCTACTTTTATAACACCTCTGAGCATATCCATGCCCCAATGGAGCTTTAGGAATTCACCAAAGCCCCCAAGGAAACATAAACAAGGACACCCTACCAGTCTGTTAGGTAAGGTGTCTGTTCACAGACCTCATTAAAGTGCACAAGGGCATGTAGAGCTATCTTAGCTCCCCCTTCCCTGGAAGCCCATGTTACCCAACAGGGTCACATCATCAACCAGCCCTGGTAGCCTGTGTTACCCACCAGGGTTGTCCACTCCCCGCCCTTAGCAGCCATCATTCCCTGCTAGGCAGAGACACCTAACTAGCCCACAGCAGCCAATGTTCACTGCTAGGTGAGGACAACTAACCAGCCTCTAGCAGCCAAAGTTACCTGTTAGGTTGGTTCATTGTCTTCCTATAGTAGTCCTTTGTCACCTACTAGGCAGGCCTTACCTTCCCAAGTAGCTAATGCTTCCTACTAGGCCTATACCTGTCTCAAAACCGCAACACACTGTCAACTTTCAGTATTGTGTCTTTATTTGAAGCCAAATCAACCCTTGCCTGCAAAACTGCTTCCATGTGTGTTGGAAATTGCACCATTAATGCTATTTTAATATGACCTTCAAATAATGATATATGCAAAGACTTGACTAGTTTTGCTTTTGAGTTTGAGAATTCCTCACCTTCCATAAATGAGTCTGTACCAATTTCCACCCATTCCAGAATACCATCCTTTCTCTTGTCTGATCCTGGGTTAGCCTCACCCCATCATGACCCCCTCTACCACTTTGTCTACCTAATGAGTGATCATCATCCCTTGTCTACTATTCAATTAGAATCATTTCTCCTAATAAAGACAAGTTTATCCACATTTGTGTTGGCTTTAATATTCTTCAATTTTTTTCCTTTCCTTTTTGACAAAATGAAGTCCTCATCTTGTATTCCAGGAAATTAAGGTATGTGCCCTTAATTTTGCCCTGAAGGCTAATCCAATACTAGCTTCAAACCTCAAATCTTTTGTTATAAAGATTTCCTGCTGTGTTCTCCTGGATGTCATCCCCAGGAGCCAAACACAACAAAATGGTGCTCACTACAGGGGCTGCAAGCCCCTTGGTTACCCTGTTCCTATGTGCATTCTCTGGTCCTTCCCCCTTTGTTTCTGAAGTGCCTGAGCAACCTAAAGTTTCTAGTCCCCCTCTAGAAAAAGATATCACTAAAACCCCCTCTACTCCTATGGTAATGGTGCTGTCCCCTGGGCTCTCTTGGGCTCCCCTTCCAGCTTTATCACTTGACTACAAGTAAGCTCTTGCCACTGCCTGTTTCTCCTCTACACAGGCGCTGTGGCAATGCACACTATCCCTGGTCTCTGTCCTGGGTATGCTTCTGAAGACCTATATTCCTTCCTCTTAGATTTTGGTCTTCCCCCCGCGCTGATAGAATTGATGGAGACTATTGGTGTGTTAGTTAATCAATTTATCCAACTTGTGCTGGTCCATCATCAATTGGTGTTAGGCTCTCAAAACCAGCTCTTGACTGCCGTAGCCACCTCTGTTTCTAACAACCATGCTCAGAATATGGCCTATCAAGAATGGTTCCACAGTCTATTTGCTTGTATTTCAGATAACCAGCGTGACTTGCTAGCTTAACAAAATTATATGACCTTATCTCTAAACTCCTTTGCTCCTTGCTCCCTGTGTATATTAAGGAATCAACTTTTTAAACTGGATGACCACCAAGCTACTTGGCGTGGCCAGATAGAGTTAACCCTCCTAAAATATTGTCAAGATTTTGAGACTCTAGTTGCTGAACCCAATCAGTTTTGAGAACATGTTAATACACAGCTCAAGTTGGTTGGGACCCACGTCAATACTTGGGGCCAACATCTACACTTAAATTATGGCTTGGACAAGGCCGCTTTGGGAAACACTCTGAGCCAGGTTCAGAACTATGTCAACAATAGGGTGGCCACCATTGAAATGACTCTGCCAACTCCTCTGGTTGATACCCTATCTGCCTTTGAAGCAAGGGTATGGGAAGCTATAACTGAACTCAAAGCTACTAATCAACGTCAAGCCTTTGCCCCGCATCCCCTGCCTATCAAACCTACACCTAATCCTTGCATTGCCATGCTAACTGACCAAGTGGCTACTTTGCGAGGCAAGATTGAGTATTTGAGGCAATGTCTCTCTGACCCTGGTGACTTGTCCTCTGAGTCTGATGGCAAAAGGGAGACTGAAGTCTCTGGTACTCCTACCCACCTTGACCATGGATGTTGCCCTAGATTAGAAGACCAACCCTGTGTCAGCTGTGCTCTTGCCTTGGATCACTTAAGGGCAGTGACTAATGATGTGGCAGATTGGCAAGATGCTCTAGAATGCAAGGTGAAAACCCTCTCCCAACTCACAGAGACAACAAATGCTCAAGTTACCCCTCTGGTTACTCAAACAACTTCCATGGCTACTTGTATTAATGGGGTTACTGGCACGTTGGCAGTACAACAGATCAAAATCAATGAATTTAGAGATGTTGCTGCTATTGCCCAAGATATCAGTGGACATAATAGCTCTACACTGGATACCCTAGAGGAGAGTCTTCAACTTCTCTGGGCTAGACAACCTGCTGCTGAATCCAAGTTTGAGGGCAATCCTCACATCAATGTTCTCAATCCTGATGAATACAGCCAGTCCACTTCCTTGTCTATTGACCCAAACTACAAGCCAATATTCAAGAAGATACTTGACCCTAAAACCTCTACCATTACTGCATTTTTAAAAATCTACAAGACTGCAATACATAGGGCTACTGATTAGCTCAAAAAGGAACATATCCCTACCTGTCTTCACCCTACATGCCAAGAAGTGGTGGTTGCCAAACTCCCCTCCATTGTCACTTGGTAGGACATAGAGCGCCTCCTTATTGAGGAGTTCAGAGGAGATCTCAGCTTGGAGGTCAAGAAAAATGCATTTATGCACATTGCCTTTAAGCCCAAAGAAACCCTGGCCAAGTTTTCAGATTGCTTCTATATTGAAGGTCAACAGTTAATTACCAGCCAACAGTTAACTCCCCGGGAAGCTTACACACCATGTTCAAATGCTTTAAAGATGAACCAGCTTCTATGCCTACACTTTAAGGCATACAAGACTTCACTCACCTCCATGAAGATAATTAAGACGCTCTTACAAGACATAAATTTGACCCATGAGGATACTGTGGTGTGTGAAAATAAAACCAATAATGCTGGGACTACCTCTTGTACGCTGTGCATTATGACTCTGGGTTCAGGTGGACAGAATAAGAGGCAAGAATGTCATAACTGCGGCCAGATAGTGCACCACTCCTGTACCTGCACCAATCCCCAAGTAGAAGGTTGTGATCCTAAGGAACAGGTGGGAAAAGAGAGGTCATTTTAGAGGCAGAGACGCTTTCTGCTGATCAATATCCCCTGTCTCTTCCTGATCCTCCCTCTGATAAGGAATCTCCCCCTTTTTCTGGCCCAACTATCATTCACCTATTTCATGATCTATCAAGCAGCTCTGAGCCCAAAGATTCTGACTACAATGAATCAGATAGTTATGGCTACTTTGTTTTGGCTGTCCCGGAAACTGTGTCTGTCCCTTACAAGCTTTTCTCAGGGAAAACCACCACTACTTCTTGTGCACCTTCAAGTGAAGCCAAGGCTGTGGTGGCTTGCCCTTGCCTAGCCCAGGCCCATTGACCTCCTGTCTTGGTTGAATCTTCTGAAGAAGCCACCAAGCTAGCCAAAGCTCTCTTTCAAAATGTGATTGTATCTCTCCCACTGCAGACTGTGTATAAGGAGATTCCTGCCTTAAGATGCATGTTAGCTAAATGATAAAAAAGAGCTAGAGGCTGCGCAGAATGTGTTGGTTGTCTTGCCACCCTTTGGGAAAGATACAACCAGTATGGAAGTATCAATCCAAAAGTTTAAAATGAAAGCTATCCTGGACATGGGTTCTCCAGTCAACGTAGTATCTTCAAAACTAATGAAGAAGCTTAAACTGGCTCCTGACCTCAACTACACTCAGTTGTATGGCACATCTGGTATGGCACAAACTCAAGCCATTGGTGCCTACTCTGCCCTACCCATGAGGTTTAGGAAACTCCTCATTGCTTCCCCTGCTATTGTCCTTGAGAACAAAAGCTATTACCTCTTGGTTGGTATACAATTCCTCTGTAAGTATAACAGGATTGTAAACCTGCAAGATGGATATCTATTTCTCTTAGGATATGAGGTCCCTTTAGTTTTTGAGGAATCTTTGCAACTCCTAGGAAAACATCTTAAAACTTGTGTGCTTGAGTACCCCACGGGTATCTTCTCTCTCAAGTATAGGACTCACTCCTCCAACATTTGCACCCCTCCTCCTTCCTGTCCTGCGGAGAAAGGTGTACTTCTTCTTGCCCCAGCGGCTATCACCATTCCTCCAGGCTCCCAAGTGGTTCTTGACTCTCAGATTTCTTATGAACTACCCAAAAAGTCATTCCTGGAACTCTACTCACCTGAATCCCTAAGCTGTAAAGAACCCTGAATGTGTTCAGGAATCCTAGATTGAACTTAAAAAAAGCCTATACAACTGTTGCTTGCCAACCTGACAGCCCTACCCATGCAGGTGACTTGGGGCCAGGTTGTAGGGCATGGTCGTATACTGGGGGCAGAACAAGTGGCATCCCTCTACCATTTTGGAACTTTTAGTAATTTCAATCTACCTGAGATAATCCTCAAGTTCACTCCTTATTCACCGCTGCTGACTTCCCCCAACTGTCATCCATCCAAAAAAAGACGTGTTGGACCTGCTCAATCAGTTAAGCCATATCTTTGCCTCTGGACCTACGGACTATGGCCTAGCTAAAGGGGTCATCCATCAGATTGATACTGGTGATGCACCTCTTTTTTGTGCCAAACCATACCGCAGTAGTAGGGTAGAGGATGCCCAGGTATCTAAGGAGCTTAAACAACTTCTAGATGCTGGACTCTTGGCTCTCTCTCAAAGTCCTTGGGCCTTGCCTTTACTGATCCTCAAGAAAAAGGACGGAGGACATCACATTGTAATGGACTACCGTCACCTGAACTTGCTCACAAAGAAATACTTGTACCCCTTGCCTAGAATTGATAATGCTCTCAGACAGTTGGGTGGCTCCAAGTTTTTCTCAGCTATGAACCTAGCTTCTGGATACTGGAAAGTCAACTTATCACTAGAAGACCAAGAAAAGGCTGCTCTCATTACTTCTTAGGGACTCTATGAACCTACTTGGATGCCCCAAGGACTCTGAAATGCCCTGGCTACGTTTTAAAGGGCTATGGATTCCATCCTACAAGATCTAAAGCTCTCTTATATCCTCGTATACCTCAATGACATCACTGTATTCAGCTCTACCTTTACCAATCATTTGGAACACCTCAAGGCTGTCTTCATCAAGATCCGCAAAGCTGGCTTGAAACTCAAACCCTCCAAGTGCTCCTTCTTTAAAGAATGACTTGTGTTCTTAGGCCATGAGATCACTCAAATAGGAATCTGCCCCATGAATAATAAGGTGAAAGCCATCAACAAGATTCTACCTCCCACAAATCTTCAAGAGGTCCAAGTATTCCTTGGTATGATGGGCTACTACCAACAGTTCATACCTGACTTTGCTGAACTGAGTGAACCCCTTGTCCAACTGCTTTGCAACGTCCCCTTTGAGTGGACTGACAGCCAGCAACAAGCATTCAGATTATTGAAGGCCAAGCTCAAAGAGGCTCCTATCTTGGTCTATCCTGATTATTATAAAGAGTTCATCTTATATACTGATGCTAGTGGAGTAGCTGTGGGTGCCATCTTAGCCCAGCTTGACAACAAAGGCGTGGATCAACCTGTAGCCTACTCTTCATGGGTCCTCAATAAGCACAAGAAGAACTACAGCGTCACTGAAAAGGAATGTCTGGCAATGCTGCATGCTGTAAAACAGTTCAGGCATTACATATATGGGACCCACTTCACGGTGGTCACAGATCACTCCTCCCTTAAATGGCTGCAACAACTAAAGGAACCTGAGGGTCAACTAGCGTGTTGGGCTCTGCGTCTACAAGGGTATAATTTCACTGTGATACACTATCCTGGGGCCCAACACCAGAACTCTGACAGCCTGTCAAGGATGCCTATACTAGCTATCCACCCCGCTGACGCTGACCACCTATACAAATTAATAGGGTACCCTGACTCTTTGACCACTGAGCCAGAAGACATTTGACTGGCGCTATAAACCCTATCCAAGGACACTGTGATTTGAGATAGACAACTCTTAAAGAAAGTCAACAATGCCTATATGCTCTATGTTTGCCCTAGCATGAGAATAGCCATTATCCTCCAAGCTCACATTGACACTAGACATGGAGGTATAGCAAAAACCCATTACTGGCTATGCAAGAACTTCTACTGAGAAAACATGTGCCTTCTAATTCCTGATGTTCTTGCATCCTGTCATTTGTTCCAGCTCCAATGCCCTTGCCCTTCCCAACACCAATTTAAACTCATCCTGCCTAAGCATGCCTTCTACACTGTGAGTATTGATGCTGTTGGGCCTCTTCCTCAATCTAGGTCTGGGTGCTGATTCATCCTGGTAGCCGTAGACCATTTTAGCAAATGGGTAAAAGCCAGAGCTACCAAAGATATAACTGATAAGACTACTGAAAATTTCCTGTTGCAATATATCTTCTACCAACATGTGTGTTCTCAAGTCCTGCTTTCTGATAATGGCATCAACCTCAATGCTTTCCTCATCACGTCTATTGTAGAAGCTATGATTACTCATCAATCCTTTTCTGCACTGTATAATCTGTTGACTAAAGGGACTGTTGAACAAGAAAATTCCTCCCTGGTGTCCATAATGAGGAAACTCACACTCTCCAATGCTGCCAAGTGGGATATGTCCCGCCCTGCTGCTCTCTTTGCTTATTGACTTAGTAGGCACCAAGTGACTGGTCAATCTCCTTTTGCCATGCTGTATGGGCGTGAAGCCACAACCCCTTCAATCTTGGGACCCTCTTTAATCAAAGTTGATTTGTCTGCCAATCCTGAGACCCATGTCAAAGACTTAACTAATTGTATCATTGACATCCAAGCAACAGCATATTCAACTGCCTATAAGATCAAGACTTTAGAGCTCTCTTATCCAATGCTTCTAGAGCCCCCTCCCTGAGTATCAAATAGGCTACCTGGTTCTCTACTATCAGAATTGTACAGGAGATTTAGCCCATAAGCTAGACTCCCTCTGGGTTGGGCCCTGTGAGAACACCTTTAAGAAGGGTGTTGAGTATACCATGAAACTGCTGTCCTCTGGAAGTCCTTTTGCCCAAGTCCATTCCAAATTCCTTTGAAAATATCAACACCCTGTGTCCAATCTTGAGGGGGGAGATGTCAGAAATTGCGCCATCAATGCTATTTTGATATGGCCTTTGAATAATGATATATGCAAAGATTTAACTGGTTTTGCTTTCAAGTTTAGGAATCCTTGCCTTCCGTAAATGGGTCTGTACCAATATCCACCCATTCCGGAATACCATCCTTTCTCTTGTCTGATCCTGGGTTGGCCTCACCCCAACGTGATTCCCTCTGCCACTCTATCTAACTAATGAGTGATCATTGTCCCTTGTCTACTATTTAAGTAGAATAATTTCTCCTAATAAAGACAAGAAAAACCACATTTTTGTTAGCTTTAATATTCTTCAATTTTTTTTCCTTTCCTTTTTGACAAAAGGAAGTCCTCATCTTGTATTCCAGGAAATTAAGGTATGTGTCCTTAATTTTGCCCTGAAGGCTAACCCAAGGCTAGCTCAAACCTAAAATCTTTTGTTATAAAGATTTCCTGCTGTGTCCTGGATGTTGTCCCCAGGAGCCAAGCACAACAATGTGGATTGTCACAGTGAGCTCCAACAAGGAGTCACTCCCAATTGACTCCCCTTTCTGGGTCCTTGCTGAAAACAGAAAGAAACGGGATTTGGTACACAGAGGACCAGTAAGGACTTTCAAATACAGACTAGACAGAAATACCTACCTAGTCAAGTTCCAAGGCACCAAGGACCCTATCACCAAAAAGTTCCACATATCCTGCCTTTGCCTCAGCAAAGGGGACCACTTGACTTGGCTAGTACCTACTAGCAAACAACTTCAGGAACATCAGGTGGCAGCCGTCAAGACAAAGCCCCCTCCTAATGTACTAGAGTAACCCCTTAAGGGAGGTGTGTGTTGAGGAGCTGGATGTACAAGTATTCTGGCTGTTGCCAACACAAGTAACATCCATTAATTGCCTGGTTTAGTGTTAATCCAATGCTTGGTTTGATATTCCTTAAATGGCAACAAACCAATATCCCTTGACTTATCCAGATATCCAGCTATCCAAACCTGACTCACACATGACCTCCAATATATTTGATCCAAAAAAAGTCCCTGCCACAGCGCACACAATATATAAGCCTAAAGCATTATCCAATAAAATTACTCTTCTTCTATAAACCTATCTTCTAATCTTCCACATAAGTTGCTCCTCATCAAAATTAATATATTTTAGTAAATATAAAATAAGCTTTAATGAAGTGCATTGGAAACTAAATAATCAAAAATCCAGAAAGATTTTAATGCTTTTTTATTCAATAAAAATGTTTACTTAAATCATTATCAATTAAGCTTAATCTCAGTTTAAAAGCTCATGTAATATACAGGTATTGTAGAAGACGGTGGGATAGGCCATCTAGAAAGATGCCATCTAGAAACCATATCTCAAATTTCTGGCTAAGCTGCGCCTGATAACTTGAAATATTAATAAAAGCCCAAAAACATTTTAAAAACAATAAAAATATTGGCTAGACTCAAAAACATCCAATAATTCCAAATCTTCAATAAGAATGTGGGGTTAGCTATTACTAACTATAGTGCACAACGCTCTAAAGTCAAATACATCCCAAAGCTGTAACCTTTATATGTTGAAATTTGATCCTGTATTAAACATATATATATTGAAAATAACAAACAAAGCACATGACTAGACTCATAATCATCCAAGAATTTCAAATATGCAATAAAAATATGGGGTCAGCTAGTACCAACTGTTGCAACTGAACTAATAATATTTTAGTATTTGATTGGGGAAGACAACAGTCCAATATAAAGGACAATAATAAATAGAATAAGATCAGGTTTATTAATTGGTATTGTGCCTAATATACTATGAGGGGAAGCCACAGGGCCACAAGAGGTGTACAGTGGCATGTCACATTTAGGGTTTGAAGCCAAAGAATAACTTGTGTGGGGATCAGTGAAGTTGAATTGGAAGTGCTCATAATTAGGAGATAGTGCCCACAATTTGACTTTGTCTTCAGATTGATCCATGTCATTAAATACATCATGGGTTGACTCATTGAGCCCCCTTGTGTATTGTGAGATACGTTGGTAGGCAAGAGGGGAATCTTGGTTGCAATACAACTATAGTGATCAAAGTTCCAAAGTCAACATACCCCAAAACTATGATATTTTCATATTAAATTTTGTCACTATTTTAATATCTATATACTAAAAATAAAGTAAAAGTTAAATATTTGTAAAGAAAGAATTTATTGATGAATAAAGTGGATTAGGCTTTAGATCATAGAGCCTTGAAAATACCTTTAAGATGGACAATGTAACCTTCCTTGGAATTACAGGCTACTACTTATTTTGTGACACTTGTAAACTTGACCTGCTGGCCAGCATTCTTGGAGACATTAGCCTTGCTCTTGATAGCCTGGGGATAAAGCTGGTCCCTGTGAGCATTCTGAATCTTCAGCTTGTTGATAATCACATTGAATCTGGGCTTCTTCACCTTGATAATGCAGTATAATAGGTTTTGACCCCCTGTCACAGTAGTTTCTGTTATGCCTGGTATTATCTTTCCTTATTGCAAGGCCTGGAAGTCAGGTAAACAGTTAACTAAGTTGACCAAGTTGACAGATTTAAATCATACCATTGATTGGAAATGGGCCACTGCTGCCCTAGTTTGTCAGCTTGATTCAATCACCCTGTATAAGTTGACACTGATAAATAGACATAATCAGAGAGTCACTCAATATAACCTCATTTATTAGAATAGTTGACAGAAATTAGTTGCTCAAGGGTTTTTTGCATGCTGGACAAGGTACTCTTTAGATAATGCAGACAGAATAGGAGCCATGGATCCAGGCGGTATTGCTTAGTCAAAATTTGGTACAAATTAGAAAACTTTCACTATTCAACTCTTAAGAGTTGAGTCCTCCTTAAATTACTCAATTAACCAAATATTCTCCTGGTCTAACTATATTTTAACAATGCATCTGATAGTTGGTCTACTCTGCTACATTCTGTATAATTTGATTTTGAGTCAAATTATCACTAGAAGATGGGGCCCTGACTTGGGTACTTTTTTGTTGGTGCCATCTAATTTTACTTCAATGCCTTCTAATCTTGTTATCTTTCCTGCCAAATCTGAAACTGAGACAGTTGTGAATTCTCAATGTCCAGAGTTCTATGATTAAGACACTTTGATTATTTTGCAGGCTATTTATCTGGGACCCCTTTGGCTGGGTTTAATCATTCTGTTAGACCCCAGTGTTTCTTTTGGAAATTTTAACAAACAGTATTTGAAGCTTTGATGGTGGTTAATCATAACTCCTTATGGATTTGGGTGGTTATTTCACATCACATGGAGACCTTTTCTTACTATCCATTGATTTCTGTCACACAACCCTCAAGTGAAGAGGTGGATTTGGTGATGCATTCCTTTACCTGCTTATAGCAGTTCAGTTGATGGAGTTCTCACCCTTTCAGATGCTTTGCTGCCCTTAAAACACACCCATCCACTGGTGAACAAAGTATTGAATAAATGGGGCAAAGTCTTCTTGGTTATCCACAATATACTTGTGTCAGGAACCCACCCTGCTGGAAATAGCTTCCCAACATGATGGATTAACACAGAAGGATTCAAACCTGTGATCATGAAACCAATTGGCACAGAAACCATTCCTAAGTGTACCAATTTCCCAAGGATTTGGTATCTGCCCAATAACAGATTGAAGCAACCCAAGAAGGCATAGGCGCCTAGATACGCAAGCATTGAGACAGAAGCAAACAGATAGAAGAGACTAGTAGGAACAGGATCAGAGGACGTGGTTTGAGTTTTCTGTTTAGTGGGAGGGTTTGAAGAGAACAAGGATGCAGTATACTATTTCCCTGGTATGACCGGAGACCATTTCCTGTTATCACAGTATTCAGTGCTAGTTGCAGATCCTGGATGAGTTTCTATTTGTATAGTAGAATGTACAATTATACACAACAAGATTAGAAGTATCCATTTAACCTAAACCCCAAAGGATGAACAGATTAGGCGGCTTCATGGAGTTCTAAAGTCTTACAAAAAATAAAGGAAAATGATAGGTTTAAAATCTTTATTAATTGAGCAATTGAATTGAGCAAAGCTCAAGATCTTATATATTGAATTAATTGGGGAAATTAAGAAAGGTAGTTAAACTGTTGCGTAACAGAAATAATTGATTGTTAAGGATTGTCAATGGAATCTCAAACCCTTTCTTTAACATCTCAACTATAATTGACTGTTTATAAATTACTTAACAAGTTTTAGGAACATAGAGAGAATTACAGCTTACAAGTATGTGTTTAATAGTCACAAAGTTGGTTTAGGAGCTAAACTGACAAGTATATATTTTACAAAGCCTGGTCAATAGAACAGGTGTCGCCAATGTCATCTAAGGCATTCACAGTGTTTAATTGGCTGCAGGAAGTCAACTGGACCAATTTTTGCTTGTTTTCCTTTATTGTCCAAAGACTCTATTTCAGTGTTAAAATTATGCAAAAAAAACAGGAAAGTCTTGGTATCAGGGCCCAGAATTCCCAGGAAAATCAACTAGCCTCTCTGGAAATAGTAAAAGCAATTGCATGGAAACCCTTACCAACTGCCTTCCAGAGAGAAAACTCCCCCTTTTGAATAACAAATGGCCTGGGATTTAAGAGGCCCACAAGCCTCAAATCCCTGGCATTAAAACTAATAACAAATTCAGGGTCATTTACTATTGGGAATTGGTACATTGGGAGGGTAATTGTTCAATTGCGCAATCAGGCGCTCAATTGCTTGTATGATCTATTAATAGCTGTGGCACTTCAGCTTGCTGCAGCCCAAGCAGGGTTCCTGTTATGCCAGCCAATGCCCATCTATCCCCAGGCTCAAGTGCGCAAATTCCTGGCAAAATCACAAGTATTGCTGAAATTGATGCCACCAGATCTCTGGTGGCACAAAAGGCTACACATTCACTAGTAAGTATAAATAGTGAGGAGGAAAAGCCCTCCTCACTGTTGACATCATAAAATAAACAACTTTATGCCCAGGACCCATTATTTTCTTTCAGGAATTATCTATTTTTGCACCAATATAGTCATTCTGTTTGCATCTATTTGTGAATCCACTACACAATACAACCGCGCCTATATGTTCCCTCCTGATTCTACTCCTGTCACTTTGGTTAATCCACCTCACGCCTTTGAATTGGAGTTCTTCCATCCTCATCACCATGATCTCCCTCCTGGCCACCCTAGAGTGACTATTCTGCCTACCATGAAGGAGATTCCTCTTACTTCCCCCTGCCCAACGTGCCTCCTGCCCAGGACTTCAGCAAGCTGGGGTTTGTTTATATCACAGTATTGGGGCTGGCCAATCAGGTTGTGCCCCATACTGGAAGTTGGCGTCCCCTAGCTACAGCAGTGAATTACCTAGTCAGAATAGCACCAATTGTGTACATGGCCTTTCAGGCCTGGCTCTCCTCCCCTGTGGGAGTCCAGCCGGACTCTGTTATGGGCTGTGACACTCAGGTTCAACTTTTGAACTCAAAAGAGAAGGTGATTCATTAATATTAAATACTATCTTATTAACTTCAATTACTAATTTTGACCCCAATAACTTCTTGTCACTATATTGTTGGATTTTAAGGTTATAAAATCAGGATCTTCATAACCAGCTTTTATAAGGAAATAAGTGTTAGAACAATCATTAAAGATGATTCTGACAGCTTTTATTTGAGTATCTTATTGTGAAAAAGGTCAACCTCTTCCTTTCTTACCATGGTCAGAGCAGCAAAGCAATTGAAGATATTTTTGGCCTCTTTAGTGACATCCTTAAAGACCAGCTTATTGAGAGCTGGGTTTTTCATCAGGTTCTTGCGCAGAGTCTTGCAGTAGTGCCATGCCCTGCCCCAAAGGGCAGGCTTTTTAGCATCTATTTCATTTTATTTTTAATAATGAAATTTTAAAGTAGAAAGTTAATCATTAAGTATTTTAAGGCTATTACCTTTGTTTTTACGTCAATTTGCACTTCAAACAGCCGTTGTTGTATTTTTCTTTTTGCTAATTAAATAATTATATATTTTTTATTATTATTTAGAAGATTTTCTTAAACTTCAATTACCTTTTGCAATTCTGCTTATGTAAGCTCCTGCTCTTCCCAAGCTTATGTTGCTCATCTGCGGCTGTTACTGTGCTTCTGTTTTCCCCTTCTCCTCCAGGTTCTTACCCAATTTTCTCCAGTTGCTCTTGTCCTTAGCTGTTTCATCCTTTGCCTATCATATCTCAACTAGAAAAAATTGCCTATAAATAAAGATCTTGGGAAGATTAGGCTTTAAGCCAAAGTTCTAAGTGATTTCTTACCTTCAATCTTTTAACCAATTTAACTTTTTTAACTTTACAAATTTAATAATTTTGCTTTTTATTTTTTAGTATTATTTAGAAATTACGCTTTTTCTCAAAGTTCAAAATGGAAGTTTTTAAACAAAAAGCCTTAGGCTTGTTGTATTCATTATTTTTTATTAAGGAATCCTTTAATACTTACATGTAACAATTTGCTGATGGAGAATACTTCAATATCAATATTCTCTTAGTTACTAATAGATCATTATTGAATACCTTATTTATCTTCCTTATTTGGGGTTTTTAAACTCTATTCACCTTTTTTGACCCAATACAAGTTTTTGGCTGGATTCTGTAAAGTTATGTTACAGACTGTTCCTACCTTTTTGTACCTTTTGAATCTTAATCCTAATGCTTTATACACTTTATTTTATAACCTTACACCATTATGTGCAAGACCTTACAAGTAATGGAAGAAGCAGCCTTGGGGCCAGCGCTTAAATACCTTGATAAAGGTATTGTATTGTACAGCCTCAAAGTCAATCATCAGAGTTAAATGGTAAGGAAGGGCCTCTGGCACTTTTTGTTTGTGGCCTGTTCCTGGGTGGCCTCTGGGTTGACCTGCTTCTTCTTCCGGCCTCTCTTCTTAGTTGGTTCATTATCAAGTGTGGGCAAGAGCACATCCATTTTTTGCTTGAGTATATCCAAAGCGTGACTATAAGTCTCCTCCATTTTATTATAGAGGAAGAAGAAGACAAAGGGGATAGTATGGTCATTGACCTGATCATTAATGGCCTAAAGCTGTTTAACAGCTTTAGGAAAGAGGTAAAAGTCTCATCAGTAAACAGTTATCACATTTTAGGAGGTTTGTGAGATTTTCTTGTGTCAAAAAGCACAAAATACGGTTTAGTGACCTTGACCATCAATGTGCAGCAGAAAGGGCTTTTCAAGAATGGTATCCTTCTGGTCTTCTGAAAGTATAAGCTTGTTGATGTTTCTATCACTGATACCAATATTGGCCTCAATTGTCCGTTGATAAGTCACATATTGTTGGATCTTGGTCTTCTCTCCAACTTTCTCTCTGTTATTTGTGTTTAAGTAGAGGAGGGCATGAGTGATCAGCTCAAATGAAATTATGTCTTTGTTTAGGGGAATGGCTTGGTGAAGATACCAGCACATGAGATAATAAAGTATCTCATCAGAGTCTTCACAGTCATGCTCAATGGTGAGCTCCTTGACTTGAGTAAAGCCTATGGTGGTCAATATTGCAGGGAAGACAGAACTATCTGAATGGTAGTGATGGTGTACCATGTTCTTTTCTGGTCATTGCAAGTGATAAGGAACCCATCATTGACAAAGCCAGTGCCCCCTTCTTATTCATTATTGGAAAAGAGTCAGGGAAAACAGTAGGGATTCTAAATTGACCATTGTCATTGCAGATGTTGAATAATACATGCAAGTCTCACTCTAGGATGGGCGCCTCCTATGAGGCTTCTGATCCATGCCCATAAGATTTATTTTCAGAGCCTCCTTCATGTTCATTTTTATTATTAAAGTTGAAGTGTTGCTGCTGTTTTTAATATGGCAAGTGAACATAAGGAGAGTGGGGAGGGGTAGGGCTGTAAGGCTAAGGGTTAGGCTAAGGGGAAGACATGAGGGTCTTGGCAGGTATTTTTTTCCTTAGAAGGCTGCTTGAAGGGGTAGCCTTGGGCTTTCTTGCCTTGGTGAGAGTGGCCTTGCTTTTTGGAGTAGCTTTGGTGGTAGGCTTGGGAGGCATCTAAGGGTGAATTAGCATCAGAAAAGTTCAAATTTGGGGGTTATTTTCAAAGTAAAAAATAAGATTGTTTTAATATAGAAGTCAAAAATATTTTTACTTATTCTTGTAGAAAAAATCTCAAAATATATAATGTAAAAATGAGGGGAAAGTTTTGCCTAAAAATATTTTTTATTAGTAGCTGAATTATGCCAAACTTTGGGTTTTTGGCCGCAAATGTGTTTCTAGATGCTGTATTTGAGATGCTGTTTTTGAGATGCTGTTGGGAAAAAACACATTGATTTTGCATATTTTTTATTTTAATTTAATATGTTCATGGTGGAGCTACTTCAACTGGGCCAAAGAGTAAAACTTGAATTTCTCAAAAACTAGCTTACACACCTGGAGTTAAAAAGTTTCCAGTTGTTTAGAGGAGAAAAAAATACATATATGCAAATTTTCAGATGTTGTCTTACACTTTTTACTATAGTGAAATTTGGTGTCAAAGTGTACTTTTTAAAATAGAAACAGTCAATTTGTAATAGTGTGTTCTTTATGGTGTACTATGACGCCATATGTAAAAATATGTTAGTTCTTAGTGCCGCATTGATGGGAGCCACTCCTATTAGATGCTTAGAAGCCTAGTGAATTTTGTGAATGATGTAATTTGTGATAACATAAAAACCCTCTTTACTATATAAAATCACTAGTAAAACTTTCTTTATTGAAACCCAAATATTACAGATCCTTCTATGATAAAGAATAAAGCTAGTACTGTAAATTTGGAACCTAGACATAAAAATGGGGATTGTCAAATCCTTGGTCCAAATTTCAAATTGCATTTTTGGGCAACTCAGCTGAGTGGAAAATAAAATATTTAATAAAATCAACCATTTAATTTGACTTTTTTTGATTTATTTAAATTGGCAAATTTTGAATCCCTTGAGCAGATAACCCAGCTAACTAAAGACAAAGCACAAAAAGCAAATGAAGGATACATAAAGCAGAAATGCAGGATTCTAATGTACAGTTTGGTATTTCCTGTAAGTCTAACAAATCATAGACAACATGGAAAAATTAATGAATATAAAATTGCAGGATTGTCAAATCCAGGAACTAAATTTCAAATCAAAAATGAGATGAATTTATAAATATAATTTATGGGCATCTCAAACAGAAAGTCAAAGAATATAGAGTGGATTTGTGCTAATTCTTTTAGGAATCATAGGTATTCTCAAAAATCACCCTATTACATTTTAGGACGGCTAAAATTTAGATGCTTGATTACAGTAGATTTTAGAAAATACTAATAATAAAAATAAAATTATATATTACAATCTATTTTATAAGGTTGTCTTTTCCTTGATGTGTTGATATTTCATTTGCTATTGATAATGTGCTTTCGTTTAATTGGATAGTTTTACCTTCAGTTGCCTTAGTAATAGGAAATCAAGTTGCCTCCCTGAGGCCAGCTGTGGCCGCAGAGGAAACTTGATTTCCTATTACTAAGACAACTGAAGGTAAAACTATCCAATTAAATGAAAGCACATTATCAATAGCAAATGAAATATCAACACATCAAAGAAAAGACAGCTTGATAAAATAGAATGCAATATATAATTCTATTTTATTATTAGCATATTATGAAATATACTGTAATCAAGTATCCTTAATAGCAATCTATTAACACATAGTGTAGTAATCTGATAATGTTTCACTTTAAAGTTTTTCTTTCCCGCCTCTTCTTCTTCCTTGAAATTTTAAAAAAATTCTGTGTTGTCAGAAGAGTGGATAATATATCATTATATGGTTGTGTGATTGCTATATTAGTGATTTAGAGTGCAGAATATTGCATCATTTCCAGTGTAGATAATTTTACGTTTCACTTAATTTCATGTCTAAACATGGCTATCAAAGTTGAATTTTTCATTTGATTTTATCCAGAGTGGAGCTTCTTGATTTGTAATTATTTGTCTTAGTTTCTTGCTGTACATTCAATTTGGATTCCAAATCCCACAATTATTATTTGAGTTTACTAGTGTCATTCATTTATGATTTTAAATTTGGTTCATTGATTTGACAATCCTGCAATTCCAAAAAACATAGAAAACTTAATGAAAATGGTTGATGGATCTTAATGCTTCAAATTGGATTCCAGTTAATCCATTTTGTCTATTTGAAATATGTAGTTTGACTTGAAATTTTCAAAGTGTCTATGAGTTCTCAAATTTTTAAACATTCAAATAAAAATGCAAAGAATTCAATTTAATTAAAAAAGGCCATCCCACAAATGTGATTTGAAACTTGGACCAAGGATTTGACAATCCTGCATTTTTACGTTTAGGTTCTGAATTTACAGTATAAAGCGCAGTCAGGAGGATCTTTGTTTCTGTTATCCAAAGGATTTCACAGTTACTTACTTAATAGATAATTTTAATAAAAAAACTTACTTATTCTTACTGATGGGCATCTATGGCAATGACATAGATAGCAAGTATCTTTGGCAACTTTGGGATGGCTTGATACAAGAAAAAATAGAGGTACCCCACACAATGGCTGGGATGTTTAGGAAAAAGTTGTATAAAAATAATATTAGTAATCTCCATAATAAATTGTGCAAGTTGTCTCCCTGTTTAAAAGGCAGAAACTCCACTTGATTTTTTACTTTAGTCTTTTAATTCTTACGAGTGTCAATGATGAGGTTCAGGACACAGGGGGTTATAATCAAGCTGAAAAAATAGTACCAGTACTTGGACAGGAGGACAATTGCTCCTGGGTAATTCTCAATAGAGTATGTTATACAGAACACTGTGATTTTAGCAGTCATCTACAAATGGCTGCTCTACCTGGGAAACTTTTCTTAACTAATTAAATTACAGTACACATTTATCAGCTGCTAAGGCGTTTTCAGCAATGGGTTGGACACCACATATGCCCTAGCTATATCAAAGGGCAAGTGCCTAAGGCCAAAGTTCCTAAGGTCAAAAGTGCAGAAATCAAAAATGGGACCCCCGAAAAGTGTGGAAATCAAAACACTATTTAGGGTGCAAAAATCAAAAATATCAAAGATCAAAGTGCAAAAATAGATTTTCCAGAGGTTAACTTCAAAGCCAAATAAAATACAGTTCTTAATATAAAACTATATATTTAGAAAACTTTGATTGACTAAAAATACTCCAAGAAATTCATTTGTGCAATAAAAAGTATATGCTAGATAATAAAAATATGCTTAAATTTGCTGTTTTTAAAAGAAAGTTTATTTTAGTTTCAAAATAAAAGTTAGACTAGAATTTATATGCAACTGTATTCAATTGAATATAAAAAAACTACACAAAAAATGCTTTAAAATGTATTTGCATGGTAATATCTTTATTGTCACAACATAAAATTAAAAGAAAGTAAAAGCAATGCAAGATTTTATTTGAATTATTAAAGAACTTTTTCAATGTTCTCAAGATGAGTGAGCCAGTTGGAGGAGTTGTAGAAAAGGAGTGAGTTTTTTGTGACTATCTCAAATCTGTTGAGATCCTTGCTGCTCTGGGAAACACTTTGGTGTCCATCTAAAAAACCCTGGTAAAGAGTTTCATTGGTTGCTTGTTCAACTTTGAGCTTGTTGATCAGTACATTAAACTTGGGTTTCTTCACCCCAATACAGTTGGCAAACTTGTTGTGCCAGCTTTCCAGGGAGGAAGTAGTCTTCATGGTCTTATTCTTAACAAACTTGAACTGGTTCCATTAAATCTTGTTTTCCTTTCTTCCATGGTGTCTGGTTAAAGTTTTCCAATCCATTGGCGTTCAAAGTAATCAATAAATGGAGCAAAGACAGCTGCATTGTCCTCCATATACTTGGTATTCTTGAATGCCTCATAGATCTTGCTAGAGTTCTCCTTTCTCACCAAGGCAATGGCAGAAAAGGAGTTGAAGGCCATCTTGGGCTCCTGTGAAGTGGATCTAGTAATCAGTCTGTTGAGCTCATTAAAGCCCTGTAGCTTTCTTCTGAGGCATTGTCTGAAGTGAAAGAAGTAACCATGAGGCTTGCTCTTAAATACCTTTTTAAAGGCGTTGGCTTGAGTAGGCTCAAAGTCAACAAGGAGGTGGGTATGGTAAGGCTCTGATGTTTCCTCCTCATCAGGTTGGCTTGGGGTTTTAGACTTCTTCCTCTTGGGGGTAGAAGTGGGGGCATCAGTAGGGGGAAGGAGATCCAGCTTCCCCTTTAGAATCTCCAAGGCATGAGTATAGCCATCCTCATTTTGTCCTGACATTAGAAAGTAAACCGTTGATAAAACCTTATCATCATACTTTCCATGGATGCAACAAAGCTTGGAAAAGATCTTAGGGCATGATGAGAAGGTTCCATCAGCCAACCAGATATTGACTGTCATCAATCTCTTAAGTTTCTCCTGGGTGACATAGCAGATGGTTTTTTTATGCTCATCTGGCCCATTGTTGTGAAGGAGAAACTGTTCATCCTTGGAGGTGACTCTGAGCTCATTGGGTATATCCAGTTCCAGGAGGGAGGTGGCAGATCTGCCCACATTTTCAGACTTATGGCAATTATCACTGACATACTTTTGAAGGGATCCAAAAGTACCAACTGCTATCTTTTGAAAGCTGGTCAAGTTGTGAATAGCCCTAGTGACTATCTCCTGGGAGGTAAGGCCCCTGTTGAAAGGCTGCCTCTGGCGCAGATACAACCTTATTAGGCGCTGATATACCCCAGTTGGTTCCAGACAGGTGTGCTGATTGATCAGCTTCTTAAACTGGGTAAACCCAGTTGTAGTCAGGCAGGCAGGGCAGGCAGGCCCCTCACACTTGTAATGATGAAGCACCAAGTTCTTCTGCTCATCATTACACTTAAACATAAAACCATCATGGTAGAACCCAGCATTGCTCTTGGAGGACATTATTGGGAAGGAGACAGGCAGGATATCTGGCAGTCAGAACTCCTCTTCATAATTGCATATATTATGAACTTTAAGGATATCCCAGGTCTCAAGGCCATCCTCAGTTGGTGTAGCATCTCCAGAGTTGTACAGGTCTTAATTTTCTTCTTCTGAGATGTGGGGAGGCATCTCCTCTTCATCTGCCTGGCTGTAGACAAACTTGTGCCCAGTTGGGCTCTTGGAGGGGCTGGGGGTAGATTTCTCTTTAGAAGGCTCCTCTTCTGGAGAGGGGGAGGGCTCAGGGGTCTTCTTGGTGGCCTTGGCAGCCTTCTTAGTGATCTTCTTGGTGGTCTTGGTGCCAGGCTTCTTGGATCTGGAAGGGGTGGCCTTCTTTGGGTTGATGGGAGTTGACTTAGGGGGCATCTAGATGGCTCAAAGTTAGTATTTTTTGGTTAGTAAAAAAGAATATAAATTATTAATAAAAATATCGTTTTTTAACAGAATCTGAAATTCAGAGTGCTTTTTACTATATTTTTTTAGTTTTGATAAATATTTTAATTGAGGTAGTCAACTCTATAATGCTTTTGAAAGGAGCAAAAAGGGGCTTTTGATCAGACAATTAGGGAGTTTCAATTTTGGGACTTCAATCTCAACACTCCCTAAAAACATAAGGAAACATAGTAACATATTAAGTTAATTTAATATTTTTTCAAAACTGCCAAAATCTGCAGTTTTTACTAAACCCTTTAAAAAGTTACACTAAACTAACCCAAAAGGCCTGAAACTCTACCATGTTCTAAAGCAAGTCTTTAGCCTTTAAGAGCTTATTTTAGCTTTAAACTTACACTGGTTAAATTATTATGGTTTTGTAAAGTAGAGTGTTTGTTTGGTTTAAATGCACTTTCAATTTCTGCACTTTCAATTATAAACACCTATTGGAGCTTAGTTAATAAAATATTAAATTCCAATCATAATTTAAAATATATTGGTGAGCACTAAATCAGTGTGTTTTGAATTTTGATTTGAAGCTTTTTTGATTTGCGCACTCTATTACTACACCCAGTAAATTACTAAGTGATCATATAATATTTGTTTCATTCAGCACTCTATCTTTTACATAATAAAAATCACTGAAAATATAATCAAATGTTATACAGGTGATTGTGAGCCTGCATAATAAGTTTTAGTTTATTTGGTTGAGTATGATATGATTTTGAAGCTTTTCTGATCATTCACATAGTGATAGAATCAATATTAAGTGATATTTTAATTTTTTTAATTTTGGGGCTCCAAATATTAAATTGAAGAGACTTTCAGACTTTGATTTCTGCACTTTTGATTTTGTCCTCTATATTCAAAAGGATGAATAATATCTATTTTAAAAGCCAAATTAATTTAAGGTGTGTTTAAATTGCATTGATTTGGGCACTTTGAACTTGGTTTTTCAATTTTAGCTACTAGTAGAAACATTTTAAAAAAGTCAAATTTAAGAAAAATTATTAAATTTTTGGAAATTTTTTTATTGAAAAAAAGTGTGGAGATCAAAAAATCCATTGATTTGGAGATTTTGATCTCCACACTTTAACTTTAGGCACTTGCCCATATCAAATACACTTCAAAAACAAGTTGTGGAGTTCTGCTGCTCTAATTCTTAATAAATTTATATTCTCCTATTCAATTATTTTCAAATTTATGTTCTTCATTTAATTATAATTATTTTTTAGTTTTTTAATTTAAATCTTAAATTTTTGTGAAGTGATTTATTTTTACTTTTAAATAATTTTTATTTAATTTTGATATTTTCATTGACTTTGATGTTTAGTTGCCATTTTTTAAATAGTGTCTGATTATCTAAGTCTATAATAAAAAATAAAAAATAATCTATATTGTTTGATTGATTGGCTGCATTGCAAGACAGGCAGGAATTTATGATTTGAAATGGGTATAGGGCTTTACCACAGCTTCTGCTTGAAGGGTACAAGCCCCACCCTGCAGTAGATCAAATAAGTCCTCAGGCTCAGCTGGGGGCCTTTCTTGGCAACTTGCTTAAGCCACACAAAGACTTCTTTGGTTGGGTTTAGGGAGGGGGATATGCAGGAAGAAATAAGATATGTATAGGCACTGTAGCCAATTACTGTTGGCCAGTTGCTATACCTGCCACTATCATAAGGAATATTTTGAGAATATTTACCATTTTGTGGAGCCCAGCCTTATTCATTACAATAATTTTGGTAAAATATGATCTTGTGGGCCTGAGGTACTCCTATACCAATCAGATAATTGTGATAAAGGCCATGCTATTGTGGTAACCCTTGATTATCTGGTACAGTTCAATGCTGAGGGGACCAAGAAGAGCTACCATTGAGTAGACCACATCATAAACCAACACACACTAGGATACATCATCCTTGGCACCTTTGGACACATAGCCATAAGTATTGCACTTGAAAGACACAAAGGGAAATTCATCAATATAGAAGAATTTTAACGTTCCCCTGTCATTTAGCTTGGTATATGACTTGGTGTATTCTCAAAGAGTCCCAATATTTATTGGGCTATTATTATTGTACAGTAGTTTCAAAAGCTATGGCAACAAGCAAAAATAATTCAGATTTAAACAAAATTAAAAATAAACAAATTTATATTAATTTACAATAGATGTGGGTTCTTTTCAATTTTGTTTAAATCTGAGTTCATTTTGTTTAAATCTGAATTATTTTTGCTTGTTTCCATAGCTTTTAAAACTACTGTACAAAGATACCTCAAGTTTTTTTGCATGAAGATTAGACCAAATATCACACAATAATAAAGTGAAACCAAGGCCTTGATGCCAAAAACAAATTTACTATGGCATGTATGCTTGCCTGTTTAAGATGGCAGTTTTGGGTTCTAGATTGCTTTATTGTCCATATGTACTTCTTTTTTATGATAGTTGATTAATGCTGGGTTTTTATTCACAATGAGAATTTGGTTGGCTTTCAAGTAATTGCTATACAACCTATGTGAAAATTTTTCAAAAAAAACCAACAATTGCTGAAGCTTTCTTATAGTCATGAGTGTATGCAATAAGATTAATGAGGATTTTACGCTTGGCATCTGAGATCATCATGATCTTGGGCTTTTTGGGGGTAGGCTACAACTCATTGGGTTCTGCCAAGACACATGGCATAGGCACTTGGCTAAAAAATGTGGTAAACATTTTAGCAACTTTTGCCTCTTTACAATTTGATAATACTGTGGGTCTTTCACATTGTCTTATTTGTTCTCATCTCTCTTGGAAGAGTAATATGAGATATTCTGAACAGGCTTCATGCTTTCTATAAGACTGGCAGGAACAGAATCTTGGTGGTACATAGGGTTGTATATCAAGAAAAAAACTCTCAGTTGTGGAGATGTTCACTGTTCTGGTGGTTGTGACCTTAGTGGCTTTCCTGGACAGCTTGGGAACCCTGGGGTTAATACTAGCCGATCTTCTTGTCTGGCTTCCCTGAGTTTGTTGCAGTGTGGCTTGAAGTTCACTCCTGACTCAGAACTACTCCCTTCTTCTGCCTCCTAGAAAAAGGCCACTCTATTTTTGACCCACAAGCGCATCCTTTTCCTCAACATACTATGTTGCTAGGTTGCATCTCTTTTGGTATAAAATGAAATAAAATCCAAAAAAATCAAATTAAATCACTTTAACTATACAATGTATTTCATGTAACCCTTATTTGTCTATATATAGCAACCCCAAAGCTTGATGCCCATATTCTCTATTTCTTGTTAGGGTTTAAACTTTATACATTTATTATTTTTTGGTTATAAATGTGCACTTTTAGCTGTATGTATAGATATACTTGATTTATATGATAATTATCATCTAAATAAAAAAAAACTCAGAACATTATTTTTCCATTTTATGCTCTAGATTGTATATATCAATTAGGATGAACTGGTAACATTATTATATATTCATTGATTTTCTTTGATTCTTTATATTTTCCTCTCCTGTTTCAGTTGTTGTAGGGGTTCACTGTGGGATCAAGTTTTTCACTTCAGTGATTGAGTTCATTTTGTTCTCAAAATCCATAGTAAGCATAGTAGCTTCATATTGTGACTGAAATGTTTTGGTTCATGTGATCAGGATTGTTGCTGTTAAATCAAGGTAAATTTGTTTCCAGTGCACATATTTTGTTTTGTGTCTGGACATTTTTGCCAATTAGTGCACATTTTCCATGGAGTGAGCTCCTATTTCTATCAAAAAGCTGAATTTTGGTTTGGCTGAATTGGTTTTGTCTTGATTGGAGATATTTTGGTTTATCTCAACAGGTTGTAAAACTACTGTGTAAGAGAGCTTTGGGAAAATAATATGATAGGTTGGGGTTTAGAATATGCTTGGAACAAAAGGCTGCTGCTGATGGCAAAGTTTGATATCTGATGGAATTTCAAACTTAAAGAAAGCATGTGTATGCTGATAAAATGATAGGTATCGTCAAAATAAAAGTTGTGGGGATCTTTGAAATAGATTTACATCCCAGATTTGGTGAGCTGCAAGCTTTTATTTATTCTGAGCTATTTGACAATATAAATTCGAAGTTTATTTTATTTATGCAAAGTTAAATTTTATCGAGGTAAATTAAATATTATGTTTAATTAAAACTTGGAGTTTGTTTTTAAGAAAAACATAAAATCCCAAAGGAAAAAACATGGCAGACATACACAGCAAATCCTGAACCATCCCCATGGTCCTGATAGTCCAGCATTTTATATAGTGTCAGGCATTTGAAGCGCATGTGAGATATACAATTCCAGACTATAAATACTAAATGTCAGTTCAGATAAACGTAAGTAATAAAAATACCTATAAAATAAAGGGGCTGAGGTAGGCTTATATTTTAATGACGTCATATAAATATTAAATTTAATCTGTATTTTAAAAAATGTGACAAATTTTCAGACTGATATTAGCTACTGATATTAAAAAACATTTGCTCATCTTCCTAATATTCAATAAATTTAAAGAAAAAAGAAAAAGTTATGAAAATAAAATGTCGGTAAATATAGCGGGATTGTATTTACAAGATACACTTATTACTATCCAATCGTTTATAAATTGTTTGAACCATCTTAGGGTTAATCACTCCCAAATAACATACATGATATCTAAAGAGAAAGTCTAGACACAATAAGTCTCAGCAGATGCTGCCAAGCAATCCACAAAAAGTACGGAGTCGGCAAACATATTTATCACATAAAAGTAAAGCAAATTAATCATCACAGGCTGATAATAGCATTTGACGTCAGAAAAGTTAATACCCCGCTGCTAAGCTTGTATTGCTGTTATTTTATAAAATATATACACTCTTCTTCAATAACCCTAGCCCCTACTTTCCTTTCCCTGAATCAATGATGACATTATGATTATCTTGCCTATCTTCCCTTAACGTCACAGATGAGTCTCCACTTCCAAAGGGGTAGCGAATAAGATCAATCATACATACCCCTTTAACCAACGGATTTTGAGCCTCTTCTCAAATAAACCCTAAATAAAAGGCACCTTTTAATAAAAAAATCAACCCTAATTTAAAATAGTAATTTATAAATTCATGAGTGAATAACTATAGTTAATAAAGAGAAATGATTATTGTTTGATAATCAAACTTTCCGGTTTCAGGTTGCTGCTCAGCCTTGTAGAGTGTATATAAATCAACTTGGTTCAAGTTGATTAGCATCATGCACTCAGTGATACTCTGCTTTACACATCCAGCAATCTTTCTTTGCGGCGTTGGGCCCCTCTTCCTTGGCATATGCTTTTGACGCTAAGCAACTACCACTGTCCAAGTCCTGTACTTCTTCCTCAAGCTGGCTCTTCTTCTGCTGCTGCCATCCCCCCTTGATGCAGCCAGTGTGATGTACTGATCAAATATTTTGGGTTCTTGCCATGTACTACTTTATCAAGTCTTGCTTTCCTGGCCCCAGAACAATTATCCATTTCAAACCACCACTTCTTGGCTGATACGTGACTTCTGTGGCTGCAATACCGGGATTTCAGTGCTTGTATGTTGCTGCCACTTCAAAAGACAACTATAACTCAAACTTTGAGCTTAATCCACCACACATACTCGCTCAACAAGGCTGCTAAGTCAGAGATAACAAGCAATCAAAGTTTTAATTTGGTACATATTATGTATATTCAGCAAAAAACTGTGACATTTGAAAATAAGGATATGAATATATTTTTTGTTTTTAGTTTGGAATGCTATAAGTGAGCTTGAGGATGCACAGCTTGAGATTCATTTTACTTATTGGAAATGAATTGTATAAAGTTTGAGTGCTCTCATCTCGAACTGCAATAAGTATACAGTTTATTTAGGCTTAAAACCCCTATTTGATTATAGTTTCCATTCTATTAATAATTAACATTATAAAAAACCAAGTATTCACTAAAATAAATACCTCTCCCATTAATTTTTTATTTTTCATACGACTTTTTTAATTTACAAGTGATATATAGGCCATTTAATTTTATCAAGATAAGGGGTTTCAACGGCTTCGTTGGCCCAGCACCAACTAGTTTCTGGCTTTAGGCCACCAAAGTCAAAGCGTGAGTTTTTTAATATTTGAAAAATTAAATAACTTTTTGACTTTGGTTATTAAAGAAAGAGCTGGGCGGTAATGGGCAACACATCCCTAGGATCCCTGGTGAAATTAACATCAGTAGGGACTCAGTTTTAATAATATAATAAAAATTATACTTCAGAAAAAGATTAAGAATTTTTATAATTCGGGGTTGAAGTCTTGTCATTGTTATAATTAAAAAAGCAATATCATCAATTATATTACTGTTTATCAAGTGAAACTTCTTTTATATTATTCCAAACTTCTTTCATATGAGATCAATCCATTGTGCTGTGGTTCCCTTTACTTAAAGCATTAAGAACTAAAATATATGTTGGTTAGATTTTTGATGTGGTAAGATGAGGTGTTTGCCTTGTTGAATTGAAGGTGTACCATAAAGGAAGACTCTTATGATTTTTGCTAGGAAATATACTTTGGCATAGAGTTGGGATATTACACTTTTCAGTTTAAATTCACATTTGAAATATTTAGCACGACTTAAAAAGCTGTGGCATTCACAACCCTATTTCGGTATACTTAGGTTTAGGGAACGCTGCTTATTTGAATATTATACACTACTATCTATGTTGAAGAACCATATAAGGTTCAAAGCAAAAAAACAATCAAAAACCAAACAACAATGGATTGAACTCTATAATTCAAATTAAACAAACTTCATTGAGCTATTATTTTTAAGCTTGGCTCAACTAAAATGAATAAAAAGCATATCTTTCAAAATTATTTGCTTCAAATATTTTTTATTTTTTCCAGCAAGCTCAACAGTTAATATGTTATTCTACAGGATATTTTTCTCTTTCCACTTTTATATGATTATTTAAACCAAATCCAGGTAGCTAAATTTGATAATATAAATTTAGAGGCCAATGAAAAAATTATAAAGGAAAGTTTCTAATTTTAAAGATTAAATATTTAAGGTTAAAAATGAAGGGCTTAAAATGATAAATGTGAATAAATTTTTGTTGGTGCACTTAGTTATGGTTTAAAAAAGTTTGATTTGTTGTAACTGTACTGTATTAGCTGAGTTACACAAGAAAAAATGATCGGAAACTAGATAATTATCTTTATTGAGATATCTGAATTATATAGCTGAGGTGAATCATTATAAAGGGAACAAGATTGTGATAATTAATCAGTTGGATTGGACAGAGGGTGGTGTGATCCTTGTAATGAGTGAAGCACCAAATTGAGCTGTCAACCAAGCCAGTATTGTCACTGGTTCTTGTTGCTGGATTTAGTAATTCAAGTTGACTTCCGCATTTGGCTACAGGTCATGGGGAAGTCAGCTTGAGGGTCACAGATTCTCTTGTGCAGAACCTTGTTGCGGGATTGACCCTGTAGTTTTGACACTTTGAGAAAGTCATCAGTGTTAGATTTCTCTACTAGAAGGTCTGCTGGAAGATTGTCAGGGGCACAGATGCTGTATTGTACTAGCTGTTGTTTGGTTTCAAGGAGGATGGATTTGCATTGCTTCTTTTGAGCCTTGCAGGGACAGAGTCTGTTGTGATGCAGGACTTTATCTTGTTTTCTATTGCTCAATTCTTGCACTAGTAAGTGTTGTTATCATTTATCTTTAATATAATGACAGGCCCTACTTTCTTGGGTTGTAACTTGCTTTTGTCTGTGCTTATCACCCATACTTTTTCATCAACTTCATGTCTAACTTGAATGGGAACAAAAATGTCTTGTAACCATTGTTTTTCTCTAGCATTTTGACTGTTGTTAGTGTGAAGTACTTGGGGGTCTGAACAGTGTGTTTCAGAAACCCACCCTGCAGGAAATAACTCCCCAACATGATGAATTAGAGAAGAAGGTTTTAAACCTGTAATCATGGAACCTATAGACATGGACACCATGCCTAAATGAACTAATTCTCCAAGGATTCAATATCTACCTAGTAGTGGATTGAAACAAATCAAGAAGTAATAGACACCTAGATAAGCAAGCAAGGAGACAGAAGCAAAAGAACAGAAAAGACTGATAGGACCAGGTTTGTCAGATGCCGACTGAGATTCCTGCTTAGTGGTAGGGATTGAAGAGAACAAGGAATGTGGTATACCACTTTCCTGGTACAACTGGAGCCCACTTCTCATTATTGCAGTATTTGGTGCTGGTACCAGATTCTGGACATGTTTTCATTTGCACAGTAGATTGTACTATTGTACACATCAAAAGTAGAATTATCCATTTGAACCTAATTCCCCAAAGAGGGGAATGATTAGGTGGTTTCATGAAGGTTCTGAATAAGTCTTACAAAAAATAAAGAATATATCAGGTTTAAAGTATTTATTGATTGAGCAATTGTCATGAGCAAAGCTCAAGATCTTATATATTAAATAGATTGAGGGAAATTGGGAATGTGAGTTGAACTGTTATGTAACAGGAATAATTGAAGGTTTTAAAGATTATCAGTGATTGCTCAAACAACTTTTTGACACTTCAACCATGATTAACTGTCTCAACTTACTCAAAATAGCCTCAGAAACATAGGAGAGATCTCCAGATTTAAAAATAGATGTTTGATAATCACAATAATTGGTTATGAGTTAAACTGTATAGTAACTACTTTACAGAGCCTGGCAGATAGTGCAGACGTTGTTAATGTCATTCAAGGGATTTGCAGTGTTTGATTGTCTTCAGGCAGTTGACTGGGGGGATTTTTGCTTGGTTTCATCATTGAAAAGGGCTCTATTTAACTTTAGAGCATTGTAAAAGCACCTGGGAAACCTCAGGTTCAACTTTCAAATTCAAAATTAAAGGTAATTCATTAATGTTATCAAAAATTAACATTGACTTCAATTATTTCTTTAGGTCCCAATAAATTACTTATTCCATCATTGTTGGTAATAAGTATAGAAGGATCAAGATCTTTATAATCACAAGCTTTTGTCAGAGAATGGGTGTTGGGATCATCATAAATGATGGTCTTGACAGTATTATATCTTACTTGGCATTTCTAACTTGGTCCTTCTGAGGGCTTGAACAATTCTTGGCTGTGTGCCAAAAAATAGTTTAAAGGGGCTTTTCCTGGTGAATCTGTTTGCCTGGGTGCAGCATATAACAAGTGCAGTTGCTAATTGTTTTTGCCAGTCCTCAGGTGCGCCAGTGGTAAGTTTGGCAAGGGCCTGTACCAGGCTGCCTTTCAGTTGTTCAACCCTGCCATTGGCCTGAGGATGATATGATGTGGTTATGGTGTGTTTGATGCCTTGTTTGGTGAGATGGACGTTGGTATTTTCAGAAATTAACTCCTTTCTTCCATTGGTGATTAGCAGTTCTGGGTTTCTGAACTTGTTGATTATCTCTTTGCCTATGAACTAATATACATTGTTGCTAGTGTGCGCCTTAACAACCTGCACCACTGGCCAACATGTAGCAAAATCAACAGTAGTGACAATGTACTTATTTGTCCTGAATGCCGCCATTCACCATGTTTTGATTTTGCCTTTGATGGGTTATTTTGAGGAAAAATTTCTTGCTTTTGCTCCTTGAAATGAGTCTGTCATCAAACTGGATAGTTCAACTGTTTGGTTTCCATATTCCTTGCAACTCACTTGCCCCACTCATGCTTGTGGTGAGTGATCTTACTGTCCTGGTACTGTTTTGTGGTATTTTCAACCAATATGTATTCCATTTCATATTCACCAATGTTGTAACTGTGCTTCTTTAGCAGAGTTACAAAGTTAAACATATTTGGAAACTAGATACCATTTTTTATTGAGAGATAATGATTATATAGTTGATGTGAACCATGGATAACAGGAACATGATTGTGCTGATCATACAATGGGATGGTGAAGGGGGTGGCCTGATCCTGGTAATGAGTCAAGTGCCAAATTGAGGTATCCACCGTAAGGGATCATCATCTGTTCAGGTTGTTGGATTTTGAAATTTGTGTTGACTTCCTAGTTTGGTTTTGAGTGACTGGGTAATTGGATTGCGGGTCACAAACCCGCTTACTCGGAATCTTGCTGGCAGGTTAAGCCTGCTGTTTCAACATTACAATATATTTTTATCAAGTTGTCTTTTCCTTGGAGTGTTGATTGTTCATTTGCTGTTAATAATTCACTTTCATTTAATTGTATAGTTTCACCTCCAGTTGCCTTGGCAATAGGAAACCAAGTTGCTTCTCTGAGACCAGCTGTGGTCACAGAGTTAACTTTATTTCCTATCAACAAGGCAACTGAAGGTGAAACTATCCAATTAAATGAAAGTGCATTATCAACAGCAAATTAACCATCAACACACCAAGGAAAAGATAAATTGATAAAAATATATTGTAATATATAATTATATTTTATTATTAGTGGTTTCTAAAATCTACTGTAATCAAGTATCCTTAATAGTAATACATTGACACATTTTGTAGTAAACTGATGGTTTACCTTTCCCCTCTCCTTTTTTCCTTGAAATTTTTAAAAGTTTTGCGTCATCAGGAGGGTGGCTCATATATCATTATATGGTTTTGTTGTTGCTATATTAGTGATTTGGAGTTCATAATATTGCATAGTTTTTAGTTTAGAAAATTTTACATTTCACTTAATTTCATGTCTAAATATGGTTGTTGAGATTGAATTTTTCATTTGATTTTATCCAGAGTGGAGCTTCTTGATTTGGACTGATTTGTCCTAGTTTCTTACTGTACATTAAATTTGGATTCTAAATCCCACAATTATTATTTGAGTTTACTAGTGTCATTCATTTATGATTTGAAATTTGGTTCATTGATTTGAAAATCCTGCAATTTCAAAAAACATAGTAAACTTAATGAAAATGGTTGATGGATTTGAATGCTTCAAATCTGATTCCAGTTAGTTCATTTTGTCCATTTGAAATATGCAGCTCAACTTGAAATTTTAAAAGCTTCTATGAGTTCCTGCATTTTTAAATATTTAAATAAAAATACAAAGAATTAAATTTAATTAAAAAAGGCCATCCTGCAAATTTGATTCAAAATTTGGACCAAGGATTTGACAATCCCACATTTTTATGTTTAGGTTCTGGGGTATTTGGTTCAAAAGCCAGGTTACAATGGCTCTTTGTCCATGCCAGCAATATTATAATCAGATGACTTTCTTAAGAAATAAATCTAACAAGATTTTTATTCTTTGATAAAGCAAAAAGTCATAAAATTAATTATATATAGGGTTTATATCATTATAAAAGTGAAATAGACCATGGTGTGTATTACAGTAAAACATAGCTTTTGAGGATATCATTGGTAGAAACATACTTGGTATGTTTTTTTTTACATATATTAAAGAGCATAACCCTTTGAAAAAGGGCTTTAAAGTCTTGATGGAATAATCAGCTGAGCCTAGATTATTGAGACTGGGTGTCAGGATTTTGGGATATTAAATAATTAACAGATTCAACCAATTAATGCAGGCCAGCAGTTAATTGCTCTTAGGGATGGTTTCAAAAAAATAATATGGGATGAAGGCTTCAGGATTAATGAATCAACAACCAAATCACATCCTGGCATAAACAAATTAATGCATTATAATTAATGAATGAAACAAGCAATTACTGCTCATTAATTAGTTTCTGTCTGCAAGCACCTCAATATGCACCATATAATAATTACTATTATAAACTTTAATCGTATCCTAGAACATGAGGGCTGCCATCATGGGCCATCATCTGAAACAACTCTAGAAGAGTCCATCATGGACTGGGCTGCCAGGCCAAACACTCTAAGATAAAAGGCTTTGAGCTTATTGTATTAGAGCAGCTCTGATTAGATACAGTATAGTGTAACAATCACTTTTGTGAACTAGTAGCCAACCACTGGCTAGCTAGACCTGGATAGTGGCACAGGCAGGCAATTGATTCAGCTGGTTAAAGGGATTCAGTTGTGTGATGTGTCTAGAACAAACACTATAAGCCAAGAAAGTTGTCAAGCAAGCTTCCACCAAAATCCACCCAGAAAATACTGGGCCTCCTGCTGTGTTGCCCTAATGCTACTTCAGTCTCTACTTAGTGTTGTAAGCTAACTTGGAAAAGCACAAGCCGCCTTAAAGCCATTCCATTAGAGTAAAATACTAATGATTCTGTACTGACTTGAAGATTGATCCAAGTCATATTTCCTTAATGCTATCCTCTCTTAGGCTTTATTGGTAGAGCAAAAGATGATACTGTTGTCATAAAGTAGGTTTATCTATAGTAAAATATAGAGACAACAACCTATGAACATATATCCAGAAGTGGGAAGAAACGTCTCAAATCCTTTGGGCCTTGGGCCCTGTCAGACTTGCTGCTTCTGATGGTAACAAAATATTCTGGGCCGCAGGTTACGTCAAAGTCACAGGTTCTCTGTAATTTTTTGATGTTAGGAGACTTAAGAGATCATCTGGTGGATAATAAAATACCACAGTCTGCGGATTTCTGACACTGGGGTTGTTCTAAATGTATGGAATGGACAATTGAAATATGCTGAAAATTGCCCTGGTGATAAAACAAATATTGCTGGTTGGCTTGAAGCTTATGCTGACCAAAATTATACATGAGCATGTCAAACTTTACCAATTTTTTGATTGGCTAGCCTGGGATGCTTGCTAATCTTCACGCCTCTATGGAGGAATCTCTATGCAACAGTAATCTGCAGTTAAAATAGAAGGTGCTTTCAAAAAAACAGAACAAGTAAGTTTTCTTGGTTTGATTTAGGGACAAATGTGATATTAGCTTGGGTGTGGCTGTTTTGAAATGCAACTAAATTTTTTCAATGCTGGCATATGAGAGCCAATCTTCTTGAAAATATATAGATTCTCAGAAATCAGTCTCAGGTTGAGAGCCTAAAGCTGGAACCCTTTTAATTTATTTTCTGGTGGCCTCTCTGGGGGGCAAAATGGGATTTCATGGGTTACTTCCTCTTCTTTAAAATCTGTGATGGCTTCTTTATGCTTTCTGGAGGAGCACTCAGCTTGATTTTACGGATTTTACTATTCTTGGTAAGAAAAAGCTGTTCTTGATAAACAACTAAGAGAGTACAATCCACTTTTTTCTAGGGGTTTATCTAACTGGTAGAGCCTATATAAACAAAAAAGAGGGTTCATAATTTTTGCAAGCTGCTCTATAAAAGAGAAAGGTTTTCTATAATGGGAGGGATCTTTTAAATTAGTTGGAGTGTCAAAGGTGTATTTTTAGGACCACATGTAAGATCCCTACAATTTGTAACAAGTAGTAGATCTAGTATTTTCACGGTTTAAAAACTGCTTTTGGCAGAGAGAATTTAGCATCAATCTCTTTGCATTTAGGGGTAAATTTTAAAACAAGGAAAACAATGAATTGAGTTTTATGTGTCTTTTATTGATATATAAAAATACTTTGACGCCTACCTTACAATCCACTATTGGTAAAGAATCTGGATGTGATTTTGACCTTCCACCCCTTTAAAGAATTATGCATGATTATAGCTTAAAGAGCTTCAAAAAGCAAGAACAACATTTTTTAAAAATTGTTGTTTGCTATTAAAATAAAAACAAAACAGAAACTTTTGAACTATTTTTAAGCATTATATAGATTTAAAAATAAAAAAAGGACTAATTACTTGTTTAAATAAGCGGATTATGTGGGCCTCCTCTCTTTAAAAAACAGTGTTCTTAAAAATTGTTGCTTGGCTAAATTTAAAAAAAACACACCAACTTTTGAAATATTTTTAAGTGTTATATAGAATTAAAAATGAAAAGGCTCTAATGGCTTGTTTAAATAAGTGGATTATTTGCACTCTTGACTTTAAAAAATAAAAAAGGAGCAAGGTAAAAACATCGGGAAAGGGGCAACTGTGGTAAGTTCGACTCCCTGGTGATTCACTCCTTGGTAGTTGACACTATAGTAAAGTGAGAATTCAGCTTTTTCCCTGATTGACAACTGGAAATCAACACTTTTTTATTTAACGGATCTTGATGTACTAAAAACTTTTAATATAAAAAAGCTATACAGCTAAGGTATACTAAAGTGATCCCAGTAAGGTCAAAAAATGCAATAAGAAGTGTACCTTAATTAATGAGAATAAGGAGAAATAAGAAACTAATTCTCATTTCACTATGTAATTTACACTCTTCATTATAAAAATATTTTTGATTACCATAAAAATTAAAATTCCAATGAGACAAAAATAAACACAAATACAACAATAAAAGTTAAGCAAAATATGAAGAAATATTATATTTATATGATATAGTTCATTTAAGTATAAATGTGAGTTTCTTTTGTTTTATTATGAAATTAATAAAAAGTAAGATATTTCATTCACTTTCAACTATAACTATTCATCTCAAACTTACCATGTATACATAAAATAATCAGTGCTATCTAATTAAATCAAAAAAATAGAAAAATTAAAACTAAAAACTAATTGATCAAAACTAAAAAGTAAAAATTAAAACCATAGAGGCAAGACAGCAAGTTTATTCCTCCCCATTCCTCCCCTTCTTCATTTTGGCCCCTTATAGGAGGTCAGTTGCAATGAGCTCAAGCTGTTACTTGATCTCTGAGGCCTTTTATTTATGCTTGGCCACATTTTGAATGGCCTTGGTGAATAGGGTGGAACGGGTTGTGGGCTTGGTGGGAGGAGATGCGGTTTGCCAAGTCATGCAGCTTGGAGATGGTTTTCTCCTGCTTGTGCTGCAGGAGGGAGAAAAACTTATTGAATTTTGGGTGGAGCCCAAAGTTGGCCTTGAGGTGTTTGTGATAAGCCTCTAGCTCTGAGGTGGTCTTGAGCTCACCATTTACTGCCGCCCAGTACACATTCCAGCTGGCCTTGGCACGGGCCTTGCCTCGCCTCTGCGTGACAACCTTCCCAATCCACTGGGGCTCAAAGTACTCAATAAAAGGCTTGAATTCTGAGTGCTTAACTATTTAATGATCCTTTTAGGGAACCTCAAACCCCTGCACAGTGTGCTCTGGCTTTAAAAAAGCCAAGGCACTAAATTATGCAGGTATAAATTTGCAGTTTCTGAAGTATCCCTCTGGCTCAACCTACTTAGCTCAGCATGGACCTGCACATTTCAAGCAACTGCTTGGCGTTATTAGAAGTGGAAGCTCTGTACCTCTCTGCTGAACAGCTGCTCAAACGCATTGAACTGAGCTGGCTTAAAGTCCATAATGCACATGGCAGGCCCAAGAGCTCTCAGCCTTACCTTTTCCTCCAATTCCAGGGTGGCCTAGTCTTTTTCAGAGGCAGGAGGTTTGAGGCAGGTGTAGGGGTGATCTTCTTGGCATTGTTGTTGTCAGGAAGGAGGGAAAGTGCTTGGCAGAGGATGGTAAAAGCACGGTTGTAAATGGCATTGGTGGCCCTAGGAAGAAGAAAGAACGCAAGTGGAATCACCCAGATGTCAATCTGGGCATGGATCATCCAGAGCTGTTTGAACATCTGGGGGCAAGTGGCAAAGGTACCATCAACTAGCCAGGTTGAAGCCCTTTTCAACTCCATCAGGTTCTGCTGAGTTGAGTAGCAGATTATGCGGTCTTTGGTAACAGGCCCGTTGTCATGGAGGAGGAAGCGCTCCCCACTCAGAAGCTGCTTGAGCTTGTGGGTGAGCATAAGCTCTGAGAGGACGTCTGAAGCCTTGGGGGGGGGGGGGGATTGGCAGCAATATGATTATTGCTTATGAACTTAACCAACTGCTCTTGAGTTGGCACCACCTTGAGATTGTTGGGTTTGAGATGTTGGAGGGCCTTGATGGACAGATCTGATGCGCGGAGGTGAGAGGATGTTGGGATCACCTGGACCAGGTACCATTTTAACATCTGGGTTATAAGATGATTGGGGAGCTCACAAGAGTGCTCCCCCTTCTCTGCAGTTACTTGCTCCCAGCCCTCAGTGTTTAGCCGGGGCCCGCAAGTCTTATCCTCAAAGACAAAGTGATTGCTCTTGGTTTGGCACTTTTGATTGTTACAATTAAAAATGTAGTTATCAGCCTTGTAGCCAGAGCCGCCCTTTACAGACATAATTGGGAAGTACCAGGGGAAGCACTCAGGGACTTTAAACTCTCTGTCCACATTACAGATATTGTGGATGGCCAGTGGATCCCAAGCCACATGACCAGAAGCTTTGAACTTCTTGGAGTACTCCTCAGGCTTGTCTTGGGGATCAGATGAGGAAGAGGGGAGAGCCATCAGGAGGGGGAGGGGAGGATTCTTTGAGGCCTGCTTGGATGCCTCCTTTTTCTTACCAGAAGAAGAGGTGGGCTCCTTGGCAGCCTTTAACTTTTTGGTATGTTGCTCCTTGGTGGGCTCAAAGTTGGCCTCTGAGTGGTAAAAGGAGTGGTCAGTAAGATCACCATCATATTTATTGGGGGAGGAATTTTTGGTGGAAGGTGAAGGGGATGTGGAAGATGAGGGTGGAGGGGGAGGAGTAGGAGGAGATGGGGGTTGGAGACTTTGCCTTTGCAGGCTTCTTGGCACACTTGGAAGTGGAGGCAGTTTCTTTGGAGCCTTTGGAGGCTTGGCGCTTGGGCTGTTGGCTGTTATTGTTTGATCTTGTCTAAAGAAAAGTTTAGTTTTTTAAATAAAACAGTGTGAAAGATATGAAACACATAGGTAAAGCAAAGTAAAAGTTAAATTAAAAGTATGTAAATAAAGATCAATTTATCAAGAAAAAAACATAACAAAGTAAATAGAAGCAAAATAAAATAAAAAGTATAGATATAAAGGTTAAAACATAGAAAATAAGTTAATTTATGATGAAGCATCTAAGATTTTAGGTTCAGCATAACATCTAAGTGCTAAATCAATGTAAAAGTATAATTAAAAATCAAAAAATATATATGAAAATTATATGGAGAGTAGCAGAAAAAGTAGTAGATTATAATTGCAAAAAAAATAAAAAAAATATTTTGTGGAAATTTTTTTTATTGGGAGTTGAAAATTCAAATCATAGTAAAGTGTCAGGTTAGGCACTGTCAATCAGCTGGGAAAAGCTGAATTCTCACTGTTGAGTATGCCGGAGTTGAGCAGAAACATCAAATTTACTATGTTTTTTACATATAAAACTTGCTTAAATTTAAAACGGGTTCAAAAGTTAACCCAAAAGCAAGGCAGTTTCATATGCTCAAAAATAAAAAATACAATATAAGTTAAAAAAGTAAATAATTAGGAAGGTGTTTATTAGTGATAATATTATGTTGTGAGGAGCTGGGAGTGACTTATTTACCATAGTATTGGTTAAAACGCTAAGAAGCTCTCTGTACTAATCCCCAAGTTAAAGTGTCAAGTGGATGAGTGTTGAATGGCGTTCATAGTGCGTCACATATTAATTTAGTCTTAATTCTGAGCCTTTGATTAGTTAAATCCAAAACTGATTGGGCGGCAAGTAGATAAAGTCAAACAAAGAAGATGTCAAGTTTCAGCTTTTTATAAATTACATATGAAATCTCTTAATAAATTGAGCTTAATTTATATGGCACCACTTAATCCACAAACCCAGGAATGACATAATGTAAAACAAATGGGGTATTTGATTAATGTCTATACCACTAAATCCAGTATAGTGGTGCTTGGGAGCTTAATTGATGACTATGGACACTAATAATAAAAATTTAAAGTAAATAACAAATTTTATATAAGTGCATATGTATTTTATTAATAAATTAAAAATTTTCTTAAAAAGTGTCAAACTGGTCACTTTTTTGTTTTAGAGTGTTGAACACAGTTTTTTTCATTTCTATTAGTAAATTTACTTATAAATTGCCCCTTAAATTGGTATTTTAGCTAACTGAATTATTTAACAGAGTCAAGTTTGAGTAAATTTAACCTTGGTTTTTGGTTTTGAACCCCTAAATTACTAGTAAAGATGAGCTTAAAATCAGTTAAGCCAAAAATACTAATAGATTCACATATGCAGCACTCAACTCCCTGGTACTTGACAAAGTGTTGAGTACCAGGGAGTTGATCACCAGGGAGTCAAACTTACCACAGTTGCTGGGAAAAGTGTGTTAGGACAATTAAATAAATAAAGTCACTTAAAAATAATTAACAATCATACATCCTTTCCAAATAAAATTTTCTATGAAAATTAGTCATTTTTTTACAATAAAAATACCAATTTAAATTATTAAAATGAGTGTATAATTTAATATCAATCTTCCCTTATGTTTATCTAATTTTAATAAGAAAAATAAAATTTCTAACTCAAATTTGAAGTTTTCATTAAAGATAATGAACAGACATACATTGTTTCTGAATAAAAACCTTCTATGAAAATTAATGGTTTATTTAACAATTAAAATTCCAGAGTAAATTAATAAAATGTGTGTAAAATTTAATGTGAATCTTTCTTTTATTTTATCTAAATTCATTGTGAAAAATGAATATCTCCAAATCAAGCCCATTTTTTTCAAAAAACAATGAACAAACTTATATCATCTCTGAATATAGTAGTTCTCTGAAAATTAATGGTTCATTCCAACAATTAAAAGGCCAACTTAAAATAATTAATAGTTGTGTATGATTACTGTGAATCTTACATCTGGTTATCTATATTCAATAAAAAATGAATATCTTTAATAAGTTTGAATTTTTCATTTGTCTTACTCAAACCAGGTTTATTAAAAAATGCTCCCTGATTTTTCCAACAAAAAAGCAATGTATCAAGTTTGATTCACTTGTCAGGCCTGGTAAGTTGGTTGTTCTCTATTAAATAATATATATTCTAGTCTAAAGATTGACTTGCTATCCTGATGGCTTGAATCATTTATTTATCCCACAAATCAAATTTGTTGAAAGACAACAACAACACTCTCTCATTGATGATTGAATGTAGTACCACCATACCAAGGTCAGTTATTGAGTTTACTCAATGCTATTTAAACCCATTTTCAAACCAGTAGTGGCTTTCCTCCCAAAAACAAGCGAAGAAGCTGCTCACTCTAACTGGAAAGATGAATGATGGAATAAAGACGTTTGGACCTCTTCATTTGGAAAGCACAAGAGTAGATAATGGGTTTGCCTTATAGAAATAGGGGTTTTTACACACCTAAGGTTTGCTTTGATGACTTTGTAGATCTTAAGACTTGAGACCTTAAGTTGGATAATTTACTTCAAAAGATTAGATTTTTCATTAAAATTTGCAGTGAGAAGTAAACACAAAATTATGCTTTTTATTTTTCTTATTAACAGATAGATTAGCTTTAAATATCTAATGCCAATTAACGTAGATAAAATTATACAATTTATCTTTATCTGGGACTGCAAATTACTTTTCAATTAAATTGTTTTTTAAGAAAGATCATATTAGGCCACATGAAAGTTATTTTTAAAATCTTTTTTACAGCTAGATGTTAGTTTTTATTCTAGATATTAAAATTTTATTTAATCTGCAATATATATGTATTATACATATGAAATTTAATAACCTATGAATACTGGCACCTTTTATATAAATATATTTAGGCCTATTCTGATATAATTTATTGTTTAACATCAAACTACAACACTGTAATTTGAAATCCAAAATAAGTATCTCTATTATATCTTATTTTAAAAAAATTAATTTTTAAAAAGTTATAATCATTTTCTTAATTTTTTAATGCTTTTAAATTATTAATTAGATATTTTAAAAAAATATTAGATACTTGATAAACTTTTAAACTATAAAGTGCTTTTGCTTTTTCTAGGTTGTAAAAGACTTGGACACAAAGGAAGAGTAGGTTTTTTCTTTTAAGATTTTAGATTTTGTAAAATAGACCAAAAAATTATTTTTAAATTATAAATGGTTCAAATAGCAAAAAGGATTTTATTCCAGATAGTATATAAACTATCTTTTTACCTTTATAAAACATTAAATTTTTCTAGCTAATTTTAAGAATAAATATTTTTAGCTTAAAAAGATAGTTTTTATGACCCAGATTGTCATTAAAAAATATTACAATTATGCTAAAGATAAGAATAAAATATAAGATAAAGAGGAAAATAAAAGAAGAGAATGATATATTTATTGATACAGAAAAATAGTGTTAGTAAGTAAGATAATAAGCCACATAGTGTCCACATAAATCATGGCAGCCATTGTCAGGAAGCCAGGTTCAAGGTGGGACAGTTGCAAATTCAGGTGGTGAGACCGCTGGGCCCGTAAGGAGTGCTCACCACAATATGGGCGCTAACTTGAGTACATAGACAAAGGTCCAACCTAGTAGGGATCAGGGACTGTTAGATAAGACCATGAAATCCACCAACCCAGTCAATATAGTATACATTGCACCAAAAAGTTGAGTGGATGTAGTCTCATTTGTTATCTCTGTTTTTTGCGGGCAGTTGGGCTGCAAGGTGACAAGAGGAATCAATGGGGCCAAATATGTGAGAAATGGGGAGCAGGTTAATAGGAAATAAAACCAATTTTTCAACCACAATAAAAATTGCGGTTTCAGCAACAACCAAAAGGTTGTTGCCAACAATTCCTGGGTAGGTCAAGGGAGGAAAGGAGTCAACTGAACACTGCAAAGCAACAGATAAAATCAAATGATCAAAATTACTAACAAATGTTGAACTTTATTAGATTAGAAAATGATGAAGCAAGGTCTTTTACAACTCTTGCATTCATTTAAAGGGGGAATTGGGGTGGGAGATCAAATGATACCAAACTAATTGATCAATGATATGAGCAAATATGAGTGCATTTCTCAAGGCAGGAAAATCTTGAAGAATTTTGAATGGACATAATCAAAAAGGAAAGCTGACTCAACTAAAAGTTAAGGAACCTGCTTTGGGTGCAATTACCACTGCACCTGGCTGCTCTTGCACATAATATTTAACCAGGGGTGTCTCTTGGGTGGGTTAGTGTCAGGGATTCAGTCTTGGGCGTCCAGCCCATTGTTTTCAGGGGTAAATTAGGCCAGGTTTTTTGCAGGCAATGCCCACCAAAAGAGGGGAGCTAGCTTAAAAAGATAGGAGACAGACTTTCCCACCCAGGACCACAGGCCGGCAGCCAGGATTATAGTGTCAATCATCCCTGTGAGGATGATGTACACAATCCCAAACAGCTTACCAGTATGGTTGGTTGGAAGGTTGGGTGAGAAAGCAGGCATAGGTTTTGGGGTCACGGGCAGTTCCATGGGTAGGTTGTAAGCAGTAAGATAGTTGAATTTTCAATTTGAACAACTTGGGTGTTGAAAATATCCACGGGCCTTGTTGGTTATATCTAACAGCAGATTGTATGCGGACCAAAGGATTGAGTTTGAGTATCTTTTCTGGGGTGTAGTCCTTGTATTTGGGTTTCAGAGGGTAGTTGGTGAAATGAACGGGTCCAAAGGGTACACCAGGAGGATAAAAAACTGCAGGCAGTGGGGCAGGAGGGCCAGGGGATCTTGAACTGAATTGGTAGATAGCAAATACAAAATAAGGCAATAGCTGTGTGAGCCAAAATAATATAACCTTTATTCAAAAATGGCAATAAGGTTTGAGCGCAGAATCTATAGGCATATATAGCATTCTGCCTCCAAACTTAGTATTTTCCATAAGGGCTTCATCAAAATATTGGGGGAAATGCAGCTGGGTGGCCAGGAGACCCAGGTGCAGGAGCTGAGAAACAGCACCTCAACTGGGTGTTCTCTCATTGGTCAGAACGTCCAAATTGGTCACTTGATTTTCTTGATTTTGGGCTGCAGTCACAGGGTTAGGCCAAAAACCGAGTTTATCTTTGGCAGTAGGGTTTTATTGGTTACCCAAGAGGACTTCAAGTTCATGAAGTTTACAGAGGCACCTTCTCTGCCTCCATTAGGAAATTTGAGAAGCTCCTCCTTGGGCACCACCATAGTTGAACCTGTGCTGGTATTCTGGCTTTGGGACTTAGCAGGGGCCTCAGCTTGCAGGAGCTCAACCTCAGCAAAACGCAGACAGGCAGGCTCCCAGTCCATGGGGCCAGCGGCACGCAGGAATTCAGGTTCAGGGTTTGAATCCTGCCCTTGGGCCTGGGTTTTCAGTGTTAATGAATTGTCAATCCTGACAGTTAGGTGGAGAATCATTGGAATAATTTCACAAGTATTAATTCAAGGGCTTTTTTGGGCTTTTTTTCAGGGATCCAGCCTATGGGGGGTTCTTGGGAACTTGTGGGCAGACAGCCTGTGGGCCCAGAAGGAAGGGCCCACCACAATATTGGTGCAAACTTTGCAATACAAGATAAAAATTTGCCCAGGAGGGCCCAAGGTCCACTTGCAGGTACCATTGAATCAATTAAGCCAATGAGAGTGATATACATCACTCCAAATATCTGAGTGGAAGTGGATTCATTGGTTGCAATATATTCTTACAGGAAACTGGGCCACGGGGTGAGAGGCGGTGTCATTGGGACCAAATATGCAGGCAAGTAGTTGTACTTGTTGCAGAATAGCAGAGGAGGTCTGGTGATTTTGGTGCCTTCTATGCTAATGGTATCCGTCTCTCTAGTTCTAGCTTCTGGGTTGTAGATTAGGATTTCCTCTAGGGTGAACTCCAAATATGCTGGGTTGGGTGGGTATTCAGTGAAATGTACCGGGCCAAAGGGAGCTCCTGGTGGACAATAGAGTTTGGGCGGCAGGTCTGCGGTTTCTTGGATTGGGTAAGCGGAAGGTACAGAACCACAGGAGGTGGACTGCAAATGAAATAGAACTAAAATCAAGTATGGGATAACCTGGTTGAACCAAAGGTTCATGTCACTTTATTTCAAGAATGGCAATGGGTAACTTCCTGGCGGCCCAGGGTATAAGTATGCCCATCTGCCATGGGTAAACTTTCACAAATTCCTTGGGCTGGGTGTTACTGTCTACCAGGTTTTTCCAGTCCTCAGTGGCATCCATTGAGGGGTTAATTTATTAGCTGGTTCAAACTGAGAATACTCAAATTTCCCTATCAGATTGCAGGATTAGTCATCTCTGGGTGGCCTGTGTTCTACATGAAGTTTCTTTGTTTCCCCTTCCGTGGTGGCCCAAGTTATTCTGAGATCTTTGGCTTGGTCCGCCCTCTGATTGGTTGAGTTAACAGGAACCTTTAGCATGAGAAGCCTGGATGCAGGTGATTTTAGTCCCTAAATCTTTAGGGGTTTTCCCAAAGTCAAATCCTGCTCTGGTTTGAGCCCAAAAATCTGCAGGTGGCCAGTCCACAGGGTATCAGGGTTCAAATCCTGTAGTTGAGGCTTTTCTATGAGCATGGTCAACAGGTTTGTCACTTGGGACACTTTTTCAGTAAATTTTTTAATAATTGTTCAAACGTAATTTGGTGGAGATTCCCAAGCATTTGGCAGGATATGAAGTGGAGGCCCAAGGGAGAGGCATAACTTTACAAAATATGTGGACATGTTTTATATTTGCTCTTAAAGAGGTGGGGTTGAATTTTGTACTAATAGTTCTTTTGAAAAAAGGTCTCTGGCTTTTGTAATCTTGCCAAAAGGTTGGCTAAGAGGATGTCATCTAGAGTAAACTCAGAAAAATCTGGGTTTATGGAATATTTGATAAAATGTATAGAGCCAAAGTGAGCACCAGGGGGACAGAATAATATGGGCATAAGGCCCGTGAGATCTACAAGCAATATGGCAGGGGCAGCATGGCCCGGTAATTTGGTCTGAAATTGAAAGAGAACAAGTATGAAATAAGGCATGAGATGTTTGAACCAAAGGTTTATAACAGCTTTATTACTCCAATAGTGATGAAGTTTGACTTACAGCTAGCAAGATATATGAGAGGATTGTCAATTTACTTTTCTTAGAAACCCAATCCCAAGAGCAGGATTTGAACCCTTAGCCTGATTACCCATGGGCAGCCTGCCCTGAGGACTGAGGGGCAGCCTGCCCGCTTTTTTAGGATCAAGCCCCCTCAAGCTGAGGCTGATCCCATTCTCCAAGATGATAATACCAGCCTGAGCTTGAAAAATACTGCACGTGATGGAAGACCCAACAATCTTCCTAATGGAGGCAAAGAAATGCATATCATTAGCTTCATGGGCTTGAAATCTACTCAGGTAACCAATCAAGACCCATTACCAGAGAAAAACGCGGGCCTAAGGCCCGTTGCCATGACCTTAGCTCAAGAACAGAAGGGCTAAAAAGCCTTCCTGAGGTTACAGCCAATAAGTGACCCCCCTGTAGCAGTGCCATTTTGCCGCTCCAAAACTCAGGCCTCTGGACCACCCAGCCTCAGATTTTCATATTTTATGAGGAACCCCAAATGGAAAATGTAAAGTTTGGTGTTGGGGTACTATATAGTCCCATAGACCCTGCGCTAAGACTTTATTGCCATTTTTTAAATAAAAGATTATAAGGCATTGGTTTCCCCATTTATTGCCCTATTTTATTCTTGTTATTTACCAATTCAATACAAAATCTTCTGGCCCTTTTGCCCCTCTGCCCGCAGTTTATTGTCTACCTGGTGCTCCCTTTGGTCCTGTCCACTATATGGAATACCCTTTGAAGCCCAAATACAAGGAATTTACCCTTGAGAAAATACTCAAGAAAAATCCCCTGGTCTGTCATAAATCAAGAGTAAGACACAATAGGCAAGGCCCCTGGCATTACACCAAACCCAGCCTCTTCAGAGACAAGTATAACCTGCTGGCTGCCTACCAATTGAACATGGAACTGCCAATCACCCCAAAGCCAATGTCTGCATCCACACCTGACCTTCTCCTGGACTATTCAAACAAGCTATTTGGAATTATGTATATCACCCTCTTTGGGGTGATTGACACCTTAATCTTGGCCACTGGTCCTTGGTCCTGGGTAGGAAAATCCTTCTTTTACCTGTTTAAGTTAGCCCCAATCTTGTGGTGGGCCCTGCCCGCAAAAAACACAGCCTGTGCAATCCCAGAAAACAATGGGCTGACCAACCAAGCTTGGATTCCTGAAAATATATATCATTTACCAGACTTTTATATTTAAATCTGTAATCTGAAAAATTGTGCTGCTGGGCAGCAGAAACTTGGTAGTGGCAGGATGACATCTGGTACTGGCTTTCATCATTGGCTAGAGCTGTGAAATAGACAACTAGTCTTTTTTGTTCACTATCCTGGTTGAGGGGTGTAAGAAGAATATTAGGCATCTCAAAGATGCAGGCTTTTGGAAAATCTTTATTTGGATCTTATTATTAAGGCAGCAGAAATCTTCAAGGCCACCTTCATGGTCATTTGCTACTATCTGAGTGTAGTTTCTGCTTCCAAATCTGGGACTTTTTCTTGCCATTTTCTGTGTCAGCTACAGAGATTTTATTATAGGCTGATTTTCATTCAAATTATCCTTGGATTGAAGCCCAAAAAAATGCAGGCAGCCAGGCCCTTGGCCCTCTGGGCTGGCAGTCTGTGGGGGCAGAAGCCAGGGTTTGATACACATTCTGGGACTTTCTTTATGATTAATAGCAAAATGTCATTTATGAAAGTCATGGGCTTTTTGAAGGCCCTGATTACTGTGAAAATTGAATATTTGATCCTATTATAATATCTTGATAGAGTGTTGGTGCCACTTTTTACTTGAAAATCAAGTCATTTCTTAGGGAAATGATTTTACAAGAGGGAGAAATCAAATTATGTTGAACATCTCTCCCTAGGGTCTTAAAAAATGAGGCTTGGGAATTTTCTTGAAGATATCTGGAAGTTGTGCTTGGTTTTAATCCTGTTTGCCTTTGGATACTGGTAGATGAAAACTCTTTGTGTCTGCTTTGCTTTGCATAATCTTAGTCATAAATGAGCATTAACTTAAAGGCTGCTTCTGTACCAATTCCTCTGATAAAATAGGTATTGTTGGATTTGGATTTCATGATGATGTCTGATCCTCTCAATTCAGGGTTAATTTTGTGTTTTTATTGTTACAAAAGTAAAAATTTTGATGCTGTCAGAAATATTTGTGACATTGAACAAAAAGTAAGACTTGTCTCAGTTTGAAAGGAAAAAGAAAAAATATGAGCAGCAATTTCCGCTTATTGGGAAAACTACCACTAAATTCAAAATCTTGAATTTGAATTAAAATTGGATTCTAAAATTCAAACCCTGTTGGCACAGGGTCCTGCCACCCGCCCATTAACAAGCCAATCCCTATGTGTGTGTCAGCCACCACGTGCCCATCTGACAGCCAGCCCGCTCCTGGCACCACTCATGCTCCCGCCAGCCAGTCACTCACTTCTCAGGGTTGCCCATCCTGGAACTTGTGGCCCAACCAGCAGTCCCTGGGACAACCTTGGGAACCCTAAATTTGGGGGAGGCAACTAAATTTTATTTTTGTCCCCAATTCTGGGACCTCAGTTATTGCCCCATTTAGGAATTAACTAGTCACAGTTCTTATGTTCAAAAGTTATCAAAAATAGAGTACCAAAATATGATAATTTTGGGATCTTTTTTAGGTCCTAAACTTGGATGCTCCAAAAAGGGCCATCTCATGCAGAATGAGGACAACTTGGCCAGATCCCAAAAATTTGGGCCTGGCCAAACCCAGATTTATTCTGGAAAGGGAATTTGCCCTAAATCCCAGCTGCTAGGGTACCTAATTCAGTGTTTTCAATTTTTTCTTCCTTGCAGCTGAAACGCTATATAATAAATTGAAGCTCTTGTTGATAGGTTGTGCTATCATTAAAAGAATTACCACCTATTTTATATCACATAAAACAGGTTTATACTTTTCAGTTGAAAGTACTAGTCTTAGAAACCACACCATCAAGTCCAATTCTCCTGCCCCATGAAAAGATGAACTAACTCATCTTTTCTGCTGTGCTAACAGCTTACCTAGGGTATGGGGCCTAACCATCAATTACTACATTAGAAGACCCACACACAGGGATACAGTGACTAGTATTTTGAAGAACCACCACAGCTCAACTCTTTGCAAAACATTGTCTGGTCCACCCTGGTGTTCCCTTGCTCCACCATATCTTTGGCTGCATACTGCCTTGTAACTGTGCTTTATTAGCAGAGGTAAATGGTGGAAAATGACTGATTAATGGATAGATATCTTTATTTAGATACGGGAACTATATAGTTGGGGTGAATCATTATAGGAGGGACAATATTGTGATAATCCCTTAGTTGGCTTTAACAGGGGGCTGGTGTGATCCTTGCAATGAGTGAAGCGCTAAATTGAGCTGCCCATCAAGCTGAGATGGTCACTGGTTCTTATTGCTGGATTTATTAATTCAATTCAACTTCTGCATTTGGCTACAGGTAATGGGGGAGTTGGTTTGGGGGTCACAGAACCCCTTGTGTGGAACTTTTCTGGGGGTTAAAACCCGTTTTTTTGACACCTCCTGGCTGAAAGTCAGCCTCCTCAGTGGGGAGTCTGCTGGAAGATTGTTAGGGGTGCAGGCTCTATACTCTACCAGCTGTTGTTCAGTTGCTGAAATGATGGTCTCACATTGTTTCTGATGGGCCTTGCATGGGCAGAGTCTCTTATGGTGCAGAACTTTGTCTTTTTTTTCTTTCCCCCAAGCCTTGTAACAGGTAGTTTGTTGTCATTTATCTTTAGAACAATGATGGGGCCTGCTTTCTTGGGCTGTAGTTTACTATTGAATGTATTCATTACCCAGACCTTGTCACCAACTTCATGTCTTTCTTTCAGAGGGACAAACATATCTTGTATTTCTTTTTCCTTTCTGTTATCAGGATCACTCTTGACACTAACCTCTAAACTACCAACCTACTACAAATATGAGAAAAAGTGGAGAAACTCCACCTTCCAGCTAACACTACAACCAACAGTTTTCATTATTTAAACAAATAATTTAAAACAAAAAATTAAAACAACATACATAATATATTGTTAAGCAAAAATAATTTATGTGCAACCAGGAAACAGGCGCTTGCTGCCAGCCTGGTACTTGCAAGCCCCCACCCAGACTCCTGCCCACCCTCAATCCATCCAAACAGAAGCAGGAGCCTGCCCCAGCCAATAAGGGGGTCTGACCAAACCCAGAGAGAAAGAAATATTTCTTGCTATCCACAAAAGGGAACTTGGGTCCCAGGTTTATGAGAAAGACCAAAATTGACTCAGTATGAGTCACCCAAAGTAAAAATAGAGCCAGGAGTAACCTGGGCACCAAATATATTTTAAACCTAGAATATCAGGAAACAATTTGCCAGCCAATAGAACTTCTTCCCTACCCTCAAATAAGAGGATAACAAGGGGTCAACTATCATTCAACTTCTAAACTCCAATCCTCACATTTCAAACTCTTAGGATTTCAAATCTCTTGCTTTCACTCCCAATTACAAAACTTTGCACCATGGGGCGCACTATAAATAAAGGATCACCTCACAATGATAATTTGGGCTATCATTAAGATATTACCCCCTCTCAATTAATACCACATAAATCACTTTTACCTAACAAACAATTTACAGACTACTAAGCTTTAATCACCTCTTCCCAAACTTGTTAAGATACACCTCATCTTCACAGCTGTGCTACCAGCTTGCCTTGGAATTGGGGGATACCAAAAAGATTACCCTGTATTTGGACCTTCACTAGAAGGACTAATAGGAATTCCTTTTAAAGAGGCTACACAACTCAACTCTTTAAATGACACTCCTTGGACTTCACTAGTGTCTTCCACATCCACCAAGTCTTTAGCCATCTATACCTCTGTGCACTATGTTTTGTCATACTTTATTAGAATCTTCAGGCGGTATAAAACACACACCAAGGTGATCAAATGGTTGATGACAGTATACTCTATTGTGACTACCCTGAATGGCTTCCAGTTTTTCAACTTGTTGTCCTACTTGATACAGTTAATTCCTGTTGACCTTGGGTATTACACTGTCTGCTTGAGCATTGTTGGCACTGAGTAACTAGAGGTCTTTTCTGTGTGAAACCTGATTTTATATTACCAGATTTGGCCCTTTGAGATCTTGAATAATGTTTGGCTGTGTGTCATAAACCATTTCAAAGGGGCTCTTCCTAGTTAATTTTTTCACTCAGGTACAGCACACAAGAAGGATAGTTGCCAACTGTTTTAACCAATCCTCAGGTTTTCCAGAAGTGAGCTTGACAAGGTCTTGCACTAAGCTGCCATTTAATTTTTTAACCCTGCTGTTAGCCTGGGGCAGCAAGGAGTGGTTACTGTATGTTTTACACCATGTTTTGTGAGATATACATTGGTGTTATTGGAGGTTAATTCTTTGACTAGTCTGTAATATGCAATTCTGGCTTTTGAAATTAGCTGATTGTTGTAACTGTGCTGTTTTAGCAAAGTTACATGGGGAAAAATATCTAGAAGATAGATGATAATCTTTATTGTGAGATAGTGATTATATAGTTCATGTGAATCAAGTATAACAGGAACATGATTGGTGATCACACAGCTGGATGGAAGAGGGGAGTGGCTTGATCCTGGTAATGAGTCAAGCGCCAAAATGAGGTATCCACCATTAGGGATCATCATCTGTTTATGTTGTCAGATTTGGTAATTTTAGTTGACTTCCTAGTCTGGCTTCAAGTGACTGGATAATTGGATTGCAGGTCACAAACCTGCTTGGTTGGAACCTTACTGGCGGGTTGAGCCTGCAGTTTTGACATGATTATTTCCTTGACTATAAATCTTCATATTTTGTTACCAGTGTGGGCTTTGACAGCCTGCTCTACTAGCTATTTTATGGCAAAGTTGATAGCAGTCATTATTTATTTCTTATTGTTGTTCTTTCCTGTAATAGTGCCTAGAATGTATAGTTCCCATACCTTGAAAGGCAAATGTATTTGTATGGGTAGTACTGACTTGGGGTATATTTTGCTTGTGGAAAACCTTTTTCAAATCTCACATTGTTTGAGTACTTTGTGGATGTCCTTGTATAAAGTATATCACCATGCTTTGTGTTTCAAGAATTTTTATAGGTTCCTACTCTTGGTGCAGCCAAAGTCTTTGTGGCAACATAAGATTGTGTCCGCTCTTTGATGTGTGGGCATATAGGGGATAGTTACCTCATCTGACATCCTGCAGTGCAAAAACCCATAGACGTTGGTAAAAAGGTGTTTATTCTTGATGACATTATTGCATTTAATGTCTGTGGTACCCAGGGGGAAGCCTTTGTCCTTGATCTGTAGTACCAGGTGCAGCTAATTAGAGTCCAACCCATTCTGTCCCCTTGAGGCTTGCACATAAATTTGTGATAAAGTATCTGTGGTAACTAGCTCTGGTCCAGGGTTGTACTGAATGTTTATGTTGATCCTTGGAGGAACACCATTCATTGTGCTTACCTGTAAGAGAGGTTTGCTTGTGTCTTGAAATAGACAAGCAACTTATGGTCTGTGAGAGCTGTAAACTCTTCCTGTCTCTTGAAGTAACAGCGCCATTTTTTCTAGGCAGGGTATAATAGCCAAGATTTCCTTATTGTGGATGATGTTGCGCTTTAGATATTAAGGCAACTCATTTCAGTTATGATAGTGGCATGGTGCAGAGTACTTGTCTTGAATACTGTCATATGTGAGAATATTATTAGTATTGTGGCAGAAGGACATATAGAGAGAAGAATTGACAATTAAATTTGGGAAATGGCTTCTGATCATGCAGATGCACTTTTTGATATATCAAGGTTATTTTATTATTTTCATAGGCAATGTATTTATATCCCCAGGGAGAGCGTCTTCCTGGGCTGTTGGTAATATCTTCTAGGACATTCCAACACACTCTTATTTTGTGTAATTGGTGATCTGGGTTTGGCCATTTCAAACACATCAAACAATGAGATTTAATTGCTTCACCCAGAACAGATGGCCCTTGCTTGTGTGGGGGTCTGATACATTTTAGGATCACTTCTTCTGCTTAATTTGTGCTTCTATTCATACTGCTTAGAAATATAGTCTAATTAGAGAATTTGAGATTATGGGGAATTGAACCCAGCGCCTTGGCACTCAATGTAAAAGTAGGGCAGCGCTTTTGCGCCCACAATATTTGCAAGGTGGAGCCCCAGCAAATCATGTATCAACTGGATGCCACAGCAGTTCTTCTCATTGGCTGTAGTGGGATGAAAATCAGCAGACTACTGATGGTCCAATATAAATGTATTTTATATTCCCAATTTATGGGGTTTGGCTGCTTTAATTCATATCTGCGGGCTCCATCATAATTGGAATCATTGATTTTTATACTGCTAATTTATAGTGTTGGCGGCTATTGTCCTAATCTGTGAGCTCTGTTATAAATGGCATCATTGCTTGGTCAAAATTTCCAGCAGGTGGGATAGCAGCATTTGATATCTGTTAATTTGCAGGACTTGTATGCCACAGGTAGAAATTCCCCAGTGTCAGTCTTGATCCAAAGTATGCCTCCTATGAATGTGTCTGAGGCATTGGTTTTCATTTGATAGTCCCCATCTCTTTTGGGGTATTAAAAAATGAGGACTGACATCAGTTTTCCCTTAAGGCATAAAAAACAGAGATCTCACTTAAGGGTCCAAACAAAATTGGATTTGCCACCTGTGATGGTGAACAAGGGCACTGTCATCACACCACAATCTGGGATGAATTGACATAGATAAGCTATCATTAATAGGCTTATTCTGAGTTCTTCTTTATCCTTGGGGAAGGCATGTTGTAGATGGCTTGAATTTTTTTATTGGGCTTCATGCCATCCTTGGACATTATATGCCCCAGGAAGGGTAACTATTCACTGCAGAATTGATATTTTGATTGCTTGGCTAGAAGCTTATGTTTTTTCAGGGTGCCAATCACTGCTTATAAGTTTTTATGATGTTTTTCTACTATCAGAATATAAAAAATGCTGTCGTCCATTTACAAAAGTGTGTGTTCCCTTATGTAGGAGCAAACACCTTGTTCATGAGCATGACAAAGATTGATGATGTATTGGACATTCCAAAATTGAGAACAGCACAATCATATGATCTATACTTTGCTTGGAAAGCGGTTTTCAGAGTATCTTCCTCTTTGATTCAGATCTGGTTGTATCCTGCTATTAGGTCAATTTTGAAGAAAACAGTTGTGTCACCCAGCACATCAAAAATATCATTGATTAGTGGTAATGGGTAGTGTTTTCTCATAGTGACTTTGTTCAGGGCTCTGTAGTCAGTGACTAGTCTCATGGATCCATCCTTATTTGCCACAAAGAACACTGCAGTCCCATATGGAGATAAAGAGAGGCAGATGAATCCCTTTTCTTGGGAATTCACAAGGTGTTGGAAGAGAGTTTCTCCATCCTTGGGTGTTATAAAATACAATACAATACAATACAATAAAAGATGTCAGGAAGCGCCCTGACACATCTTTTGTTACAAAAATGCCTTTTAAAAACTCTACTGCTCTCCGCAATCCCAATGATAGTTTGATGACTCTCCTAGCTGCTCTAGTGTGAGATTAGGCTGATTGGCCACAAATGATCAGGATAATCATTGATGCATATCTTTATTGGTTACACGCTGTATTATCACTTGGTTATCATTTTATTAATTGTAGTAATTGTACACCGTATAATTATTAGTTTATTATAATTAATATGACAGTTATACGCCGTATAATTGTTAGTTTATTATGATAGATATAACAATTATACACCATATTATCACAGATTATTATTCCAATATGAGTGATTATATGCTTTATATTACTAGTTTATTATAATTGATGTAAAAATTATACACTGTATAAACATTAGCCAATATAGTGATTATCAGTGATTACACGCTATGTAATCACTAAATCATCAATCATATATTGCTCATTTCATCCTACTGGACGTTTTATCAACTCAGTCCACCCATCCTGATAGGTGTATATGAGTGTATCAAACAAGTGATGCACATATGGCTAGGAAATACCGAGTTCAGATCAGCATTACATGGCATATAATCAGTTCCTTATTGGTTCAGGTCAGCATTATATGATAGATAATTCACAAGTCAATATTGGATCAAGTCAGCTATTATACAACATATAATCCCCAATTCAAACTGTTGCATTAATAAGCAGAAGACTTGCCAGCCAGAAATGGATCACTGCTTAAGCCCCGGAAATGGAATACTGGAATTCTACCTTCCAATTTAGGAGGACTGAACAGGGACCATTTCTAAGTGTCAACCAAATATGGCGTAGTTTCCTAGCGCAATAATAGATGTGAAAGGGTACAGCTAATTGATAACTGTCAGTAGGCTAGCTCAAGAAGATTGTAGGCTGTAGCTGAAATGCCATGTACACCTTGCTAAGGCCAGTAGCAACACACATGCCAAGGACAATCAATCAGGATAGGCGCAGCCAGCAAAGATGGACCTTTTGCAAAGGTAGCCACTGAGAACTGTCTGAAAGGATAAGAACAAGGGTTGTTGCAGTATATATTGATACATACACCTGAAAGGCTGACAAGAAGTTCTTGTTTACACCTGGATAGATTGCAGCCGCTGGCTAGATTGTACTCCAGTTCTAATAAACGTAATTATCTTCAAAGTTCCATTCTATTGTAGTATGTAGTGCTCTTAGTAGGATTAGGTAGAGTATATTGGAAAGGATAACATCTATCTACAGCTTTGAACATACCAGCAATAACCCAAGTTGCTCAACATTTACACAATGAGTTATGGCTTCTTAAAGTTTGGTCACCAGCCAAACTTCCTAACCAGTGTAAAATGACAAAAATATGCAACCAAGACACAAGAATTAATGAAAATCTTAATTTGAGCATAGCTCAGCAATCACTGGACAAGTTTGGACATCCAAACACACACTTTGAAGCCAAACACCAAGAAAATTGATCTGGCTATTTATACAAAATACATATTCAAAGCTCAATGTGCAGATTTTACAAATAAACCTGAGTCATGCTGTTCAGAAGATTCCCCAAAACTTCAGCCTGATGCCACCAGCAGAGTCCCTAAGACTGTCTATAAGATTTAGAAGATTCTAAAGAATCTAATAAAATGGTATATAAAGGTGTTGCTCACAATGATTTCCTTGTGATTATCTAAGTTTAGCCCAAAAAAATAATATTTAATTTAATTGATTTTGAAAATTTTATATTAAATATGTCTAAGTTGTTTCCTATGGAGACCTATCAAGACCTACTGGGCCCTGATACAAGGGGAGCCTTTTGGAAAGTTTATTTTTAATTATATAGTGTGTTAAATTTTTTGTGGTTAAGAAAGCTGTTTCAGAGTTTCTGTTACAGAAGTAACAATTCCAAATCCTGCTATGGGATTTGAACCCGCTCCCAGCCACCAGGCAGGGGGAGCGGGTAGCAGAAGCTTGCCTGCACCTGGGTTTGTTTTAAAAAGCAAATACCCAGGTGCAGGAACCACTCCCTCCCTGGCTGCAGCTGTGGGGCCTATCCTGGGCCCCAAAAGCTATGTCCAAGCCTTGGTGGGTTTGGCTGGGCCTGGGCAAGCTAAATTTAGCTGCCCAGAACTCCCAGTTCAAGCCCACCCTCCATTTGGTAATTTGGGGTTCCCAGTTGGGAACCCCTTTTTTAATCAAGTTCTTTTGCCTCAGGAATGCCTGTCAAGCCATTCCCAAAATGGCAATCAAATTGGAAAAGACCCCATGACCCCTGCAGTCAACCCTGCCAGAACCAATGACCAGTCAGGAAAAGATAGACCACCATCAATTCAAGCAACTGTTCCTGAAGACCCCAAAAATTATGCTAAAGCAACCAATCAACCAGAAGAATTTGATATGCCAAGTCTTGCCACCTAGATAGCACCAGAAGAATGCCCAGAGGCACCTGCATGTGAATGAGTATATAAGCCAGAAGCACCAGAAAGATTATGTATCATCATTCTTACCAATAAAGTTGTTATGAACCTTTGGTTTCCCAATCCGATTCCTTACATATTTTTGATACTCTTCCATCTTCAATCACCTAAGCACCAGTACTCATCCTCAGAGATTGGAAGCCAAGCGCCAGTTGAAAAAACAGAAGCATTTGTCTACTACTGCCCTCCTGATGCTCTGTTTGGCCCTGTGCACTTCACTGAGTATCCTTATAACCCTGAACACAAACCCTGGACCTTGGAAGACTTGCAGTGGTTCACTCGCCCAGAAGCTCCCAAGGATCCATATCAAATCATCCATGACAGCAGAGAAATCACAAAATACCCTTTGATCTTCAACAGGAAATACAATAATCCTGCCGCCTACTTGATCCCAATGGAACCATCCCTGACGCCCAAACCAACCATCTCAACCCCACCCACTTCTGATGCCACTAGCCAGAGTAGTCAATTCCTGGGAGTGCTATATCTGTCACTTACAGGATTTGTTGATTCTGCCTTACCAGCAGTGTGACAGAAATTGTTGGATAGTAAGAAGCAGTCTCTAGGTGGTGAGGAATCTTCACCCAAATCCACATAGAGTTGATGATTAACCACCAACAAAGCTTCAGATACTGTTTTGTGAAATTTCCAAAAGATACACTAGGGTTAAGCAAAATGATTAACCCTAACCAAAGGATCCCAAGATAAATAACCTGAGAGATAATCAACAAGTCTTTGGCATAGAATTCAGAAGATTGAGATGTTACAAATGTCTCAGCTTTGGATAAGGTGGGGAAAACTCCTAGATTTTCAGGCATTGTATTAACATTGGCCAGAGGCAACAACAAAGTGCCAACAGCGGGGCCCCATCTTCCCGTAATGATTCTGCTAAGAATTAAATTGTAGGGAATGTAGCGCAGCAGGCCAACTACAGGATGCATTTCAAAAATAAAGTTAGACCATAGGATAATTGATTTTTATTGAGTAAAATTTTGGGAGGACTCAACTCTTAAGAGTTGAAACAGTGAAAATTATTCAATATATATCAAAATTCAACTAAGCAATACCACCTGGATCCTTGGCTCCTATTCCTTATGCATTGTCAAGTGAATACCTAGTCCAGTTTGCAAAGAACTCTTATGTGACCAACTCCTGATGACTGTGCTGATAAATAAGATCATATCTGGTGACTCTCATATTACGTCAATTTATCAACATCAGCTTGCAAGAGGGAATCAAATACAACTGGCAGACCAGAGTAGCTGTAACCCATTTTTGATCAACTGTTTGATTTAAATCCATCAAATTAGTTAATTTTGTTAATAGCTTTCCAGATTTTTGAGCTTTCTTACTCAGGCAGATAATTCCCGGCATTATGGAATCTACTGTGAAAAGCGGCAGGACCCAGGGCCATGGCAGGAAAAGCCCTCTCCTACCTGTTAAAGTTAGGTCCCATCATCTGGTGGGCCATGCCGGTACCTGAATTTGCTCCTCCCTCACCTGAAGGAGTATCACAGTACTCCTGGTATCCTGACAGTTTCACCAAAGATATCCTTGAATTCATTGAGTAGATCCTGCAGAGCTAATGTATGTGTGATATGTAGGAAAACTTGTGGTTTTGGGGTAGATGACTTCAACTTAACAATGGTCAAAGTCAATTTTTTCCTCTTTGAACTTACAGGATCTCTCCTCTGTGATGCAAAAAAAGATATTGTGGTGATTTTAGTTCATTGCTACAGGGTAGACATGGAATCCTATGATGCTTAGCCTGAGGGTGATAATCAAGGTTTCTCAGTTAATATAGGGGTGGTTGTGATATAACCCGTCTATAACTGCAATTACAACCTGGCTAAGACCACCCATGATGATGCCAGAGAATATGACCTGGATGTTTTTCCATTCTTACTGAAAAGGTAAAGTCTCATAAGTGATTATCACTCCTATGAAATCTGCCACATATAGCCTTAAAGCAGTTAGGATGTGTTCTAACTGGTGTGAGTCTGTAAACTCCTGGTTGATCATGGTGTGATATGCTCTCATGTAAACAAGAAGCTTGTGTGTATTCCTATAAAAGAAAAAGGGGTAAGCCAAACAAGTGGTTATATTTTGGGTATGACTAGCTTGTAGGAAAAATCATTGGTATGTACTTGAAAGACATATAAGGTTTTAAATCTGTTCAAATTGTAATTGCAAGGGTTTTTGGCTAGAAGAGATTAAGTTTGGTAGTCAGGTGAAGTTTAAAGTCTCTTTTCTCTACAACCACCAGGTTTTTTAATCCCTAAATTTTTCTAGCTGAAGTTCTTCCTTGTGAAGACATTTATTGATACTGTCTTGATGACGGGGCTGGCAGCAACCTGCTTGGCTGTAGTGCTTCCAGACATGGTGTGAGATTGATCTGTTGATCTGCTAGTCTTTTCCACTCCTATAGTAGATTTTTGTTTACTTCCACTATTGCCTTATTGTAGTTTTTAATAAAGATGCAACCCCTCACAGGTACCTACTTATAGATATGGGTTTTAACCTGTTAATAATGAGAGTGAGAAACAAGGTGTTTTTATTGGTTATAGCTTCTAGGGTGATGACAAGAGCCTGTTGCCAGGTAGTAAAGTATTTCAAGAAACTATATGATAACTTAATTATTAGCAGGAGTGTTCTTACCACAACAGGAGAAAAAAATTCACTATAGGACAGCTTGGTTGCCTTTTTAAAAGAGGCCCAAGTGACTTTGTTTTTGTGGCCTGCTAATGTAGTGAACCAGGGAGCAGAAGGACTGACTAATAATCCTGAAGATGTGGTGACTCACATTGAATTGGGAACTGAACATATTCAGAAGCAGGATTTCAAATGATGCAATCAACTTACAATGCTGGTTTTTTATACTGCCTGTGAAGGGTTACAGCTGTATTTCATCATATGTTGAGAGAGGTCCAATTGGAGCAGAATAATACTAATATCACATTAGCCTAGGAAGAGTTCATTGTAGAGTCTGATTAGCAGGAGCTTGTCACAATAGATAACATTGTTTCCCTAGATTTCTTCATCAGGGATGGATAGAAAGGGTTTTTAGTGAAGATTAACCATATAGTCAGCACTTTGTACTTTCTTGGGGGGATTTTTCAGGGCCCTTGTTCATTTTTTCTGCTGCTAGTACT